>VSMD01015923.1:0-21518 GCA_008750895.1 Mirza zaza
CATAGAATTCTTTTTTTTTTTTTTTGAGACAGAGTCTCACTTTATTGCCCAGGCTACAGTGAGTGCCATGGCGTCAGCCTAGCTCACAGCAACCTCAAACTCCTGGGCTCAAGCAATCCTGCTGCCTCAGCCTCCTGAGTAGCTGGGACTACAGGCATGTGCCACCATGCCCGGCTAATTTTTTTTCTATATATATATTAGTTGGCCAATTAATTTCTTTCTATTTATAGTAGAGATGGGGTCTTGCTCTTGCTTAGGCTGGTCTCGAACTCCTGAGCTCAAACGATCCGCCCACCTCGGCCTCCCAGAGAGCTAGGATTACAGGCGTGAGCCACCGCGCCCGGCCAGACATAGAATTCTTGGTGGAGCTGTGCGAGGTGGCTCACTTTGGAAGGCCGAGGCAGGAGGATCGCTCAAGGTCAGGAGTTAGGGACCAGCCTAAGCAAGAGCAAGACCCCGTCTCTACTAAAAATAGAAAGAAATTGGCCAACTAAAAATATATAGAAAAAATTAGCCGGGCATGGTGGCACGTGCCTGTAGTCCCAGCTACTCGGGTGGCTGAGGCAGAAGGATCACTTGAGCCCAGGAGTTCGAGGTTGCTGTGAGCTAGGCTGATGCCACGGCACTCTAGCCTGGGCAACAAAGTGAGACCCTGTCTCAAAAAAAAAAAAAAAGAAAAAGAATTCTTGGTGGAAACTTGCCATCTGAGTGGCCTTGGTCAAGTTCCTCATTTCAGCAGTAAGTCTGACACCCTCCCTGCGGCAGGAGGGCCCGTCTGAGGGTGGGAGGATTCACCACCGGCCCTTCCTGTTGCGCTTCTTTGAACTCAGGGGCAATTTGTCAAGATGGCGAAGGGGTTTTTCTTTAGAGAGGAGGCTAGGTGGCTGGACTGTGAAAGTAATGATCCTATTTTAAGGGCAGAGGAACAAACAGTGTTAATTTTGTTTCCGAGGTTGATCTAACCTAGATCCTGCGAAAATCAATTTTCTCCTGGTCTGTACAGAGCAGACAGACACTGGTGACCTTACATTACATTTTTATAGGATGATTTCAGTAATCTCATAGGTCTGTGTTCTCTCTGTAATGGAATTGGCAGAGTTGTGCTTGGATCCTAAATAAATGCCATCTCTCCAGAAGGAAGACCGTAAGTGACAACTGAAAGAGCATAGCATCGAGACTCAGACAAGTATCCTTACCTTACCAACTATCCTTACCAGTAACTTTGGACAAGTTAATCCCTCAGAGGGGACTTCTTATCCCGATCTTATCCTTTCTTGTCTGCATCTTCAGAAGCCCAGTGTTTTATCCTAAAATTAGGACAAGAATATCTTCTTGGCAGTGATATTATAAAGATTAAGTGAGATAATATATGTATGTACCTGGCACATGCAGGCTCTTAATAAATGGCACCTTTAGGACTTAAAACAGTGAGGCTGGGTACAGGCTGGGTGTCTGCGACAGGTCTAACTACTCTATGAACCTTCACGGGGCAGCTCCATCCGTTAGGCCCAGGAGTCCACAGTATGGGCTGCAGGAGACCCAAGGCAAACTGCTGGTCTCAGGGCTACCTGGATGGAACAAGATGGTGGCTCCTGAGGTTGGAGAGGTGCCAGGGCTGAGGACCAGAAGCAGCCATGGGCTGCCAGTGGTTTGCTCCACTCTCCTCCTCCAGCAGCTGTCAGGCTCGGGCTGCTGGGGGGCCTGGCAGGAGCTGTGGGCTGAGGGTCGAGGCAGAGCGTGTCGGACAGCCTCGTGCAATTTCAGAGTTTGGGTGTCACTGCAAGTCCGATAGCTAGCGGAGCTCTCTGGCTGTCTCACCCAGGGTTTGTAGGATTTCCTCTTCCTGGTCCCAGGGCCAGACAAGGACATTATGGGCAGAAAGAAACCATCAGTGTACACAGGAAGAAGAGCAGCTTCTAAATCAGTCCAGGGGACAGAGCCCAGCTGAAGTGTTTTTCTGCTCTCATTTAATTATCAAAATGATTCCTCTTCTTCTGTCCTCCCCAGGGCTGCGTGCCCCAGATTCCCTGGGCCCAGTAATTGCCTCTCTGTTAATAGAAATCATCAGTATTTATTACACCGCCTGGGCCAGCTTATTTCAGCTCTCCTTGTAGCAACATTAAGGGGAGTGTTTGGTAGCTTATCACTAAAGTGACTCTACTTAATGATAAGAGTAAAGGCTCCCAGACTGTTCTCTTTGCTTGGGAGGGCTGAGGAGGCCAAAGCCAGAGCCTAATGGGAGGAACTGAGGGGGCTATGAGTGGAGTCTGCAGCTGGGCCCTGCCATGGCCTGGGGGAGCAAGAGGCAGAGGCCTAGGGACGAGGGGCCCAATGGGACGAGCACTCCCACCACCCCGGAGTAGGTCTCCTGGGGGCTCCTGCCCTACAGAGGGTGCACAACAATTGTCAGTGACATGAGTTCAAACTCTTGCTGTACCACCCAGGGCCTTGTGAACTTTGGCCTCCTGGAACATCAGCCTTCTTATCTATAAAACAGGGAGAATAACACCCACTCCCAGGGCTCTCATGAAGACTACGTGAGGAAATAACACGAAAGGACTCCCCTGGGCCTGCCAGGGGAGGCACACCACAAGCATTTCTTCATTTTTCCCTCCCACCCTCCCTCTTTCCAGGAGTTGATGCTGTGGGGATGAGATGATATTTGGGACTGGGCTGCACGAGGTGCCTGGTATAGATGCCGGTCTGTCTCTGCAGTCCTTTCAGCTTCTGTGTATCCAGTGATGGACAGACTCACCAAAGACAAGGCTGTGCCAGGAGCCCCACATCCTGGGGCATGTGGGTTTGGGCTGGAACCAGGCCGGCTGCCACTCCATCTTCAGACGCCCATGACGAAAGTGGGAATCCCTACCTACCTCTCGTCAGTGCTGTGTTCGAGCTCCCTGTCTGCTCACCGGTGAGTGCCGTCGGCCCTGCCCGGGGACCCGTCTCTGGCCTCAAGGGGACTGGGCAGGTTTGGGGTCAAGTGCAGAGCTGACCTGGCACCTTCTGCTAACCATGTCTATCTTCAGCAGCTATGAGTCTGGAGTACCTCAGCAGTTCAGGGAGCACAGGTGCTGAACACCCACCGTGCGCCTTCACACAGGTGAGGAAAGGGAGGCTCAGAAAAGCCTCCAAAGGCCCCAGTAGGCAGGAGACTCGGACTGCGGCCTCGGGCTGGCTGGCTCCAAAGCTCTCGTCACTCCTGTGTGGGGCCCCTGTGCATAGTATCTGCGCAACTTTTGGGGGGGGGTGTTAAACTACATCTATATGCAGAGGGCATTATTTAGGGAGTTTTGCTAATGTGTAAATACCAACGTGCCGATTCTTTTTTTTTTTTAATTTTTTAATTTATTTTTATTTTATTTCCTGAAAGGCACTTTTATTTATTGTCATTGGTACTATATATATGTGTATATATATATTATATATATATCATATATATATATTTTATATGTATATATATTTTATTTTGGCATATTATGGGGGTATAGATTTTAAGGTTTTAATAAATGCCCTTTCCCCTCCCCCCCAATTCTTTTGTATAAATGTCCTGAATGTATTTTCTGACAGCGTGGCCCCAGGAACATAGGGTTACCTGGCAGCGGACTAAGCTAGTGGACAGGGAGCAGTGGGTAGAGAAGATGACCAGGGTTTCTGAATGCTAGGATGTTCTCAAGGCGCATGTTAAATCCTAGGCAAGAACAAATCACTGTCGACTCACCAAGGGGACAAGGGAAAAACACTGCTTTGTCCCCATGTCACTATGCTCATTTTTTTTTTTTTTGAGAGAGTCTCGCTTTGTTGTCCAGGCTAGAGTGAGTGCCATGGTGTCAGCCTAGCTCACAGCAACCTCATACTCTCGGGCGCAAACGATCTTCCTGCCTCAGCCTCCCGAGTAGCTGGGTCTACAGGCATGTGCCACCATGCCCGGCTAATTTTTTCTATATATTTTTAGTTGGCCAATTAATTTCTTTCTATTTATGGTAGAGATGGGGTCTTGCTCTTGCTCAGGCTGGTTTCAAACTCCTGACCTTGAGCAATTCGGCCGCCTTGGCCTCCTAGAGTGCTAGGATTACAGGCGTGAGCCACCGGGCCTGGTCTGTGCTCATTTGTTTCTATTCTGCTTGTTATGAGCTGGGTTATATCCCTCTCAAAAATTCATGTGTTGATGTCCTAACCCCCAGTACCTCAGAATGTGACCTTATTTGGAGATAGGCTCTTTACAGAGGTCATTGAGTTAAACTCAGGTCAGTGGGGTGGGCCCTAATCCAGTATATACAATTAGTGTCCTTATAAGAAGAGGAAATGTGGACACCGACACACACACAGAGGGAAGACAATGTGAGGACACAGGGAAAAGATGGCCATCCACAAACCAAGGAGAGGGGACTGGAACAGATCCTTCCCTCAGAGCCCTCAGGAGGAAGCAACCCGGCCGACACCTCGATCTCTTGCTCCAGAACTATGAGACAATAAACTTCTGTCGTTTAAGCCACCTAGTCTGTGACACTTTGTTACAGCAGCCCTGGGAAATGAATATGCTATTCTTTTCATTTTTGCTTGAAACTTACAGTGTCCCCTCTCCCGTCAGGAAGAAAATGTTGATATCTTCCTGTTCCCAGCTGATACTATCTCCTTCAGATCAATTTGACAATTGCTTTTACTGGTGGTACTGTAACCTCTCCAGTAACAGAAAGGGGGAGGCAGAAATGTGGGGACACTGAGGCAGAGAGCAGGAGTGTCAAAGCACCAGGGACAGGAGTTGAAGGGGAGGGACACAGCCACAAAGACAGGAAGAGGCCACGGGTCTCTGCTGCCCTCAATGGTGACTGGGGCTGCCGGGGCTCATCTCGGAAGTGCCAGACACAAGTGAGTGATTACGAAGCTTTTCTCTGGGCACAGCCTCCCTGGCTGTGGCCGTCCATCCCTCAGAGACGTGTAATGGAATTAAGTGTGACTCCACTGCGGTTCCGCGCGGTGACTTATGCCACTGCAGTCAATAAAACCCACTCTTGGAAAGAAACTAGATTACGGGTCAGGAAAGGGTGGGCAGTCGCTGAGCTGCCTCCGTTCATTCCCTGTGGGGGGCCTTCCACTAGCCGCCTGTCTTCATTTCTACTGGCTTCTCCACTGCTGCCTAAGTGGGGCCGGGTGTTGGATTTGTTATTTAGATTGACTTTGCCCCGGATCCTCTGACGCTGATGTGGCAACACAGAATCATGCACCGTAGCATACAGCGGAGTTTTCACAATGAGACATTTTCTCTGGCATCTGTCACTGGAAGAGCCAGTCCTGCAGGCAGTGGAGGGTGCAGGCATGTGGTCCCTCGCTCATGTCACCCCCTAGAGGAAGTAAGGTTGGCGCAGTCTCCGACCACTGGGACTCTTACCTTACATGGGTGAGGATCCACTCCGTATGTTTCCAAAGTCTGCGCTTTCCTTAAGAAGTTCAGCTCTGATGTTGCTGGTGTTTGACCACTGGAATAAAGAAAACGAGATGATTTCAGGGCTTCCTGTTCCCACAGGTTCCTCTGAGGTAAATGATCTATTAAGACGTGCTCAGGGTGAGCCGCACAGCTCAATTTTTCCATAGAGTATGCTCCCTGCTTGGTTCTAGGACCAACGTAAGAGACTCCTGCCCAGAGTCAAAAATTCCAATGTCTTGAGAGTGAGGCAGGCTATATAATGAATCCCCTGGGCTGTATGGACAATAGGGGGTAGTGGGGACTGTGGCAAAATGGAGAGTGTTCCCACCACCTAATGAGCACAGCTGCTCCTCAGCTCTGAGATTTCTGTCATGTGAGAATGAAGGGCCCAGCATTGCTAGATGTTGTGATTTTTAAAAGTCAGAGATACTGTTTTTTATGTGGTGTTTCACAATTTTAAATACTATGGGGATTTTGAAAAACCCCACATCTATAGGCTGGATGCAGGCCATAGGTTTCTCATCTATCATCTGATCTAGACTGAAACACAAAGAAGGGGTTGTATGTCTTGCTGATGCCACCCAGCCCTCTCCCTTCACCAGAAGGGAGCAAAAGAGTACAGGGTGAGGAGAAGCAGGAGGAGAGAGCGCTGAGCTCCCACACTCCACAGCCTTTCTGTCTGACCACAGGGCGAAGATATGAAAAGGAAACAAGCTGAAAAAGGAAGAATTCAGCCCTGGCTCCAAGCCATCTGAAGAAGGTTGCCTTGCCGATGCCTCTTTAGCGGGTGTGTTGATGAGCTTGATGCAGAACCAGTGGGGCTGTCACCAGTGGGCTCTCTCATGGCTCCAGTGCCCTGTGAGCAGACGCACTTGTACAGACAGTGGTACGCGGAGCTCTGGGCAGTTTGTGAAGTCAACACCTCTGACGGCTGGTGGGTAGGTCTGACAGGTTGCTCGTTTCTAAGTTCATCATTTGCCTCAAGTAATATGGCAGGGCAGGAAGACAAGCCAACCCAAGTGAGAAGCAGGCCAGATTCCTTCCCAGTCCCTCTGGAGAGGTATCACTCAAACAGCATCTTTACGTGACAGCCTGTGTGCTACTTGCCGTAAAATATACCAGGGCACATAGTACAGAGTCTGGGCCCTCAGGAACTCATGTTAGGATTAGAGAAAGGAGGCATGAACACGGTTTTACATTAGGAGGACAGGCTGACCTGTGTAGGCAGGTATTGCTGTGAATGCAGACTTCTACATCCACCAGCATGCCTGAGACACAGGAAGGTGTTTGGAAAATGCTTGTGCAGCAGGCAAACGGCTGGACTCCATTCCCTGTCTGCAGGGTGGCAGGCCCTGTGGGCTCCATTCACCCCTAGAGTCTGCCCAAACCTCCAGGGCCCTAAAAGTGGGCATCATTTCCTGGGGGATCCCCTGCCTTGAACTAGGTTTCTAGAGGACTTTCCCCACTATTCTTTTTTTTTTTTTTTTTTGAGACAGAGTCTCGCTTTGTTGCCCAGGCTAGAGTGAGTGCCATGGCGTCAGCCTAGCTCACAGCAACCTCACACTCCTGTTTCCCCACTATTCTGACATCTCCTAAAACCGTCTAGGCAGTTCCAGCACGTCCCTCATCTCTTCTTTGAAGGAACCATGAGACCTCACACAGGTCTGTGTTTATTCCGATCCTCACCACAAGGGGTCGCTATTTCCCTAACAGAGAGCTGGGGGAGGCGCCTGGCTGGGCACTGGGCAAGGCTGCACCTGAACAGGGAGGGGTGGGAAGCGTCCGTTCCTCTGGGACAGAACCCGTCCTGCCACACACGGTGGGCAGGGGGTCTATTTACAAAGGCTAAGTAGGTCTTCGGGTGTATTTGTTGAGAGAAAGTCGCTGAGTGAAGGGCTTTGAGAGTCAAGGTCAGGGTAGGAACTAGTTTAAGCTTAGTACTAGAAACTAGAACTATTCAGTTAAGCTAGCATTAGAAATATCCACCACCACCCACTTCCCCTGCCAGGCATATTCCTTCTTCAGAACAGTGATATACAAACATTTAAAATTTTTTTTTAAAATTTTTTTGTTTTTTGAGACAAGAGTCTCACTCTGTTGCCCAGGCTAGAGTGCCATGGCATCAGCCTAGCTCACAGCAACCTCAAACTCCTGGGTTCAAGGGATCCTACTGCCTCAGTCTCCCGAGGGAGTAGCTGGGACTACAGGCATGCGCCACCATGCCCGGCTAATTTTTTTTCTCTCTCTATATATATATACATATTTTTTTTTTTTTTGAGACAGAGTCTTGCTTTGTTGCCCAGGCTAGAGTGAGTGTCATGGCGTCAGCCTAGCTCACAGCAACCTCAAACTCCTGGGCTCAAGCGATCCTCCTGCCTCAGCCTCCTGAGTAGCTGGGACTACAGGCATGTGCCATCATGCCCGGCTAATTTTTATATATATATATTAGTTGGCCAATTAATTTCTTTCTATTTTTATAGTAGAGACGGGGTCTTGCTCAGGCTGGTTTTGAACTCCTGACCTTGAGCAATCCGTCCGCCTCGGCCTCCCAGAGTGCTAGGATTACAGGCGTGAGCCACCGCGCCCGGCTCTATATATTTTTAATTGTCCAATTAATTTCTTTCTATTTTTAGTAGAGACGGGGGTCTCGCTCTTGCTCAGGCTGGTCTCGAACTCCTGACCTTGAGCGATCCACCTGCCTCAGCCTCCCAGTGTGCTAGGATTATAGGCATGAGCCACCACATCCGGCCAAAATTGTAATGTTTTAAAATGATGACATATTTTATTTTACAACACTGCATTCATTATATATACTATTTTTCTTCATAGTTTGTTAGTCTGAGGAATCTTGAAACTGCCCTTTATAAAATTAATTAAAGGGCTACAAGGTAGGAACTGTGGTAGGAGCCTGAACTCAGCAAAGGTATAGGTATAGTTAAAAAATATATATAACCATCCATTGTTGCTTTCCTATAATTGCTACTCAGGAGTCACATAGCAGATGCTCATAGAGATCCTTAGCTTTATTCATTGCTCCCATAGATAACGTCACCCTTGTGAAACCTAAGGCTAGTTTTTTTTTTTTTTTTGAGACAGAGTCTGGCTTTGTAGCCCAGGCTAGAGTGAGTGCCATGGCATCACCCTAGCTCACAGCAACCTCAAACTCCTAGGCTCAAGCAATCCTGCTGCCTCAGCCTCCCGAGTAGCTGGGACTACAAGCATGCACCACCATGCCCGGCTAATTTTTTCTATGTATATTAGTTGGCCAATTAATTTCTTTCTATTTATAGTAGAGACGGGGTCTTGCTCTTGCTCAGGCTGGTTTCGAACTCCTGACCTCAAGCAATCTGCCCACCTCGGCCTCCCAGAGTGCTAGGATTACAGGCGTGAGCCACCGAGCCTGGCCTAAGGCTAGTTTTTGAGATCTCTTCCAGACCCTGCATTCCAGTGGATTGGCTGACCCACCCAGACCAGTGGCCTGTACCAAGGAATCGACTCAACGGGTCTTGAGACCCCCACCTAGGAACTGACTCAGCACAGGAAGACAATTTCTACACCCCTGTGGTTCCACTCAAACTCAGCCAATCAGGAGACCCAATCACCTAGCCATTTGTCCACCAAACTATCTTGAAAAACTCTTTCTCCCAAATTCTCAGGGAGATGGGTTTGAGAACTTCCTCCCATCTCCTCGCACCCCACCTGCGATATTAAACTCTCTGCTGTAACCCCTGCTGTCTCAGTGTGTCGGCTGCTTCTTGAGCAGGAGGCAATGCACCTGGTAAGGCAGGAACAATCCGTGCTCCAGTGGGCCTCAGCAAGTGGAGGCTAAACTCCCTATTGTTTTCTAAAATCACTCTTTGTAGAAAATCCTATTTCATGTGGGTGAAAGGCTGCACTGATATTGTTTTACGGGATTCTGCATATTCTGAGCAAACTAAGAGACACTGAGGAACATAAGGCTCCATGCTTGAAGCCCCTTCTCTTCTACTTTCCTTGGTGCAGGGTCAGGGACTCTAGGCAGGGTATGTGGAGGTTGAGTTAGACAGTGCTGAAGACATAGCCCCAAACCAAAGTGATCGCAGGGCATTCCCAGCATTCACGAATCAGCCCTGTGCAGTCCATCTTTAGTGGAACAAGTACCTTTCAAAAGCCACTCTCTCTCTATTTTCCCTATAATACAACTTCTCTCTTGCCTTTTAGCCTTAGCTTAAACCACCTTTCTTGGAGAGTGAGCCTACAGCGGTTGGGGCCATGCTGTCAGTGGGTACATCCCAGGGTCCGGAAGGCTGGGGGTAGCTCAGCGGTTCCTTCAACAGTGTTTCAACTTCTCTGTGCAGCCAGAGCAGTTTGAGACCCCCCGGCACTCTCCAGCCCTTAAAAAAAAAAAAAAAAGGAAGGCTGGGGGACACCCTCTGTGTCAGTAAATGGTTGGTCTATGAGAGCGAAGGACATAGCACAGAGCCCGAGTGCTCAGGCTGGGGGGGGGGCACAGCATCCTGGGCCTCAATGGGTGTCACGCACCTGAGTTCTGTCCTGTGAATCTCAGCGATTTTCCTTTCCAGCTTCTCTGAATGTTTAGGGAAAAACTGGAACTTGGAGCTGTAGCCTTCAGGGTGTTTCCCTGAGTCATAATCCCCAATCTCCGCTTTCAAAAGGAAGGTAGAAGAAAACAAGTGTGGAAATAGGTAAATCATCATTGGCAAAGCAACAGGAGATCAGTACACAGAGCAAAAGCCAAAGCACACAGCAGATTTACAAAGAATAGTGGATCCTGAGCACGGCTGAGGGCTGGGCAGAGGGCAGGCCCTGCAGGAACATGTCTACCTTTGCCGTCCCAGGTGTACTCACTGGGTTGACATTCAAGTCTATGCAGGGAGGCTGTGGACCTGACCCTCTGTTCTGAGGTTACCACAAGTAAATCTGCAATAAAAGAGCAAAAGCCTGCACCACAGTTCTCATTCATTCAGCTATGAGAAGACGGCCTAGGAGCATTGTTCTTTGTGGCAGCACAGGAAACAGTGAGCTTGTTCAGGAAGACAGAAGCTCTTGGGCCTGAGCCAGATGAGAAGTCTAAACCTCATTTTGAGGATCTTAGCAGGGACAGAGCAAATTGATGAATTAAGCCATGATCCAAATTCAGAACTCAACCTTTGGTCCAAATATGATCAAATGAATACATTTGAATAAATATTCATTAAGGGCTGACCAGGTGCCAGGCCCCTTTGAAAGGCTTGCCAAGCAGGAAGCCTGGCTGTAAGCAGAAAGTGTCATTGAGTTCAAAAGCACCAAGTTCTAAGGCTGATTTCTCAGCTCCCTGCCAGGTGTGGGGCTTTCTCCTCTGGCCATTCACAGAGAATGTTCATCTCTAAACCTGATGAGATCTAAGCTGAATAGCTTTGGGAGGACAGAGGACCCCTGGTGCTTTCCACACCCAGGTAGGATTCCAGCTTTCTCCCAGGAAGAACTCCGCAGGGGACGTAGTGGGTATGATAAAGGAAAGGAGGAGGGTCCAGCTGCCTGGTGGTTGCCCTTTTCCTTCCCTGGTGAGAGTCTCAGCCCTCAGATGAGAAGTCTTGAGGAAGGAGCATTAAGAGCAAAACATGCCCTCCTCTCATGGCTGAATATCGTATTTTTGGCTTATGCTTTTTTACTACAAGTCTACTTACTGTGACTTCCAAGTTACTTTGGAATTTCTATTGTTTAGCAAGAGACTAAAGGCTTCCCCAAGCCTGAAGTATGGGGTGACCTTGAGCTTCAGAGTCATTTATTATGATTTTATTTAGGAAGCTTCAAATGGAAAATATCAATGTTGGACATCAAGCAATTCTTTAAAGAAAAAGAAATGATTGTCAGGATAAAACTGAAGGAATGACTAGAATTTAAAACTTAACTTAAATCAGGCCAAGCTTTGTCTTTAAGAACGAAAGGGGCATTCTTAGGTACCTTCAAATCAGCAATGGCCTACTAGACTTCCCATTTAGGTGATTTTTAAAATGGAAGCCGCAGAAGTGAAAGTGGCAATGGGCTGACTTTTACATTCTTAATGCAGCTGTGATATTTCTCTTGCCAGAAGGGCTTTAGTTTCTTATCAGCAAGCATTTTCCAGGTTCTCTTTGCAAAGTTGCTTCTGGGAGTTCACAGATTTCCGATTAAGAGTTCATATTTTTTGATGGAAGCTTCATGATTTTACTGCTATGGTAGTAATGGCAGTTTCAGGCCTAAGGACTGAGAGAAACCTGGGAAGTGGCACTTAAGTGTCTCCTGCATTTTAGAAGGAGGGGACATATGTGAAGGGTGCATCTCTTTCCCACTGTTTTGCACAAAAAGCCCATCTGGGTATCAGCTGGGGTAAGACTCAGCTATTGTTCTTATTAGCGTGTTAGGAAATATGCTTGTCACTTGGAAATACTTTCAACTTTAAACACTCTGAACTAAAAGGACTCTGAAACAGATTCCAGAATTCCAATATGCTTTGTATCCTAGAGATTGCATGAGAGGATAGAAAAAAAACAAAATGATTCCAATTACTCTCCAGAGTCCCGGTAACTTTATCAATCAAAGGCACAGGGAGAATCCCCCAGAGTCAGAATGACTTGAAGGGGCTGGTGGTAAGACCTTAGGTACCATTTAGGATCGAGTGTTCGCTGGTTTCTGGCTCTAGGAAATCTAAGCAAAATCCTCTAACTTGAACTCTGCTTCAAGTTAGACACTGTTTAGATCCAAGAAGTAGTCATCTGTGGTAACTGAAATAATGGAATCAGTACTTAGCACGAAAAGCAAATTTATCCTGTCAAAAGTCATTACCTTGAAGGATATAAGCTGCTAACAAGGCAGCATCAGACGTTTTACAGAGGAGGCGGCCATGGTAGAGATCTCTTTTGATCTGTAGGAAGACTAAATACCTGGAGAGAAAACAGAGGATGAATTATAAAGGATTTCTTTGATTGCTTTAAAGACATAAATATGTAATGTAAGCCTATCAAAATATTTGTCAGGATACTTTTACTACATTAAAAAAAAAACCCAAAACCTCAAAACATACCACAGAACAAATATATTTTCCATTTCCCTGGAGACTCTTTCAAGTACTTTGCCTTGTTGAGGTTTGATTCAAAACAACATGTCAGTTTCCTTCCATAGCTCAAAACAGAAACGTCTGTCTCCTGGTAAAAGCATCTTCTCCTGCACCCGACTCCTGGGCCGGGTTTGGAAGGAGCCAGCCCTAGTCAATCCAGGGCCAAAAAAGAAAGCTATGCCTTCAGGCATGGGGCAGACTGGGCCTGTCCTCACCCTGGATTCTGGCTGATGCTCCTTCTTTTGAGAAGTAGAACGCAAGTGGAGGAACTAGCCCAGGGAAGAATTCCGCCTTGGCTTGCCAAGAGAACCCATCCATATGTGGAAAGAGCCTGCAATTGGCAGGGGTCAACCATACCTCTCTGAATTTGAGTAGAGTATAAGAAGAGGCACTGGTGAAGGAAGCACAAAAACTAAGCAGAAACCTGTGGCCAGCATCTCTTCGAATGCACAGAGCTTCCAGCTCCAGGTAGAAACAAGGTATCAAGAACAAGAGTTAACAGTAGCTGACATGTATGGAGCACACTATCTGCCAGTCTGGGTGTTACCTTTACATGCGATATCTCATTTAGTTCTCACGTAACACTTTGAGATGGGTACTATGATGACACCCATTTTTTCCAGATAAAGAAGCTGAGGCTGTAGTGATTTTATCACAGACATACAACTAACTGGTGTTGCCAGGATTCAAATTTGGGAATGTCAGACTCCTAAACTTGGATCTGAATCACTGAGTTATACTGCCCCCTTGCACTGTCACTGCTTTGTAAGTTCACAAGGGGTTGGATGGACCCCGTCACAATGGAATGGAATTGATGACTTTCCGTTTTGAAATGTCTTTGCAAGGGGTGTGGTCTTTAATGCCCAAAGTCTTACAACTTCTCCCAAGAAGAGATTATGAGGAGCATCAAACCTTTGAGAGGGTCACCTACCACAATGGCTCATTGGCCAGAGAGCATCTGTGTGATGGTTTAAAAATGCATCCTCAAATGCTTTGATGCTCCTCATTTCATGAGGTGGAGCTTAATTCCTTCCCTTTGAGTGTGGCTGAGGCTTAGTGATTCACTTCTAAGAATAGAATAAAGCAGAAGCAACAGTGTCTGACTTCTGAGACCAGGTCATAAAGTCATTAACAGCTTCCTTCTTGTTCTCTTTCTCTTGGACCACACACTCTGCTTGAGGTTGATTAAGCAGCCCTATGGAAAGGTCCATGAGGTGAGGAACCGAGGACCTTTGCCAACAGCCAGCAAGGAACTGAGGCTCCCTGCCAACAGCCATGAGAGTGCACCATCTTGGAAGTGGGTCCCCAGTCAAGCCTCCAGATGACTGCCGCCCAGGCCAACCTCCCAACTGCAACCTCATGATTCACCCTGAGCCAGAACCACTCAGCTAAGCTGCTCCTGAATTCCTGACCCACAGAAACTCTGAGAGAAGAAATACTTGTTGTTTTCAGCTATGTTTTACGGTATTTTGTTAGACAGCCATAGAGAACTACAGCATCCCTGGGAGAATCATGAAAATGTTGTAAAATTCCCTTAAATTCCACCAGCCTGAAACAAAAGAAATTGGCCCCCTCCCTAGACAACTGGAGGTTTCCGCTGCTCTGTTTTCAGGCTGAAGAATAAAACAAGAGTATTCCATGTCTACTTGGATCATGCCCAAGAGTAAGTAAGAGGCCCAGTGACAGTGCTATGTCTAGAAGGGGGTAGGCAGGGTACCAGCAGTAACGCTGAGAGCTGTGAGCTTGGAAAGTCAAGTAATTAAGGCACAGTCAAGCTTCTTCTCTCCTCAGGCTTTGCTACTCAAAGTGTAGCCCACGTATAAGAAGTAGCAGCATCACTTGGGAGCTTACGGAGATGCAGAATTTTAGGCCCACCCTATACCAACATATGCACCTTTTAACAAGACCTCCAGGTGATCTGTATATAGATTAAGTTTAAGAAGCACTGACCTAAGGAAATTCAAAAGCATCCTTGTATGCACATCAGGATGGAATGCCTTCCTCAAACTAAAGGGAAGGGGAGTAGTTTAGTCTGGAAGTTACCGAGAACCCTTCCCCCTCCTCCCATCAACCCCATGCTGCCCCAGTGTTTGCTAAGAAAAACTGAAGGACAAAAGACATCATGTGGAGGCAATGATTAAGATGGATCTACCAAATCAAGCTTGTCTTCACTCTGCTTCCCACGGTGAAATGCCACACGGTGTGTGGGAGACAGCGAGTGAGCGCTTCTCTGCCTCTCACTGTTCCGGCTCCCACCTCCTGCAGGCTCCGGCAGGACGTGGGTGTGAACCTTTTGCCCCTTCCTCAGGGATCACTCCCTGAGCCTGGATTCCTGCATCACACCTTCCATGTCTGACTGTGCCCAACATCCAGGCACAGCACATACTAAAGGAAATATTTCAAAGCGAGAACACAGCTCTGGGCAGTGATTCTCAATGTGGCAGAGAAGGGAATGTCTCCCTGGGGCAGCAGGTCAGAATCTGTACGTATGGGGGGCTCCTGGGGTTTGAAAAGGCCCCTCTACAGCTTCTGATTTGCTTCCCCCCTCTCTGTCCACCCGAGAGGACATGCTGCTCACACCGAGAACCACCGTCTTCACAAGGCATTGCTGATGGGTGTGTAACAGGTGCCTCAGGTGTCCTGGAACAGAAACAAGGCCTTCCACTGCTGGGTGGGTCCCTTCGGGCTTCGGTGATAAAACAGCTACAGGGAGGTCAAAGGTAAGGCCCTGGAGGATTCTCAGGCAATGTCATAGAACTGGGGGAAAGGGAGGAAGGGGCACTTCAACGTCCTAAAGAAACAAATCATAGCCTTTAGAGGACAAGAAGAGACACACTCATGAAAGAATCACCTGACAGCATCAGGGGAGACAGCTGTACAAGGGCTCCCCCTCCTTTTCTGCCACAGTTCTCTCATGGAATTTTGTGTTTGTTCATTTAAGGAGGTCACCAATGACTTGGTGTTCGTCATGAAACTAATATCACACGTGACTCACAGCATCCTCAGACCATTCCCAAGAGACCCTGGCATGTTCTCCCTTGCCACACACGAGCCTGAGGCCAGGGCCACTGTGTGCTGCCGGCTCCTGAAGGGCAGACTGGCTGGGTCATCCTGTCTCAAGCCTCAGAGCAGGAGCCACAGAGCCTAACCCTTTCGTTCCACAGCTGGGGAACCACAAGTCCAGAGACGTGGAGTGACCTGTCTGAGGTGACACAGTGATTAGAATCCTGACTCTGGCCCCAGTGCTTTTTCTAGCCTCATGGTAATCCAGCTAGTTGTCAGGTTAGAAAGAAAGGGATCCTCAACTAAATCAGGAGAACTCTGCGTTCAGAGAGAAATTCTCAACGGGACCAAAGAAGAAATCAGAAATCAGATTTAAGATAACAAGGTTGCTCTTTTTTTTTTGAGACAGAGTCTCGCTTTGTTGCCCAGGCTAGAGTGAGTGCCATGGCATCAGCCTAGCTCACAGCAACCTCAATCTCCTGGGCTCAAGTGATCCTTCTGCCTCAGCCTCCCAAGTCGCTGGGACTACAGGCATGTGCCACCAT
The DNA here is from genome assembly GCA_008750895.1 of Mirza zaza. Lineage (NCBI taxonomy): Eukaryota > Metazoa > Chordata > Mammalia > Primates > Cheirogaleidae > Mirza > Mirza zaza. The sequence goes on from VSMD01015923.1 coordinate 16,049, forward strand.
GCCCGGATAATTTTTTTTCTATATATATTAGTTGGCCAATTAATTTCTTTCTATTTATAGTAGAGACGGGGTATTTTCTACTATAAATTTTCTATTTATAGTAGAGGCACTCTTGCTCAGGCTGGTTTCTAACTCCTGACCTCGAGCAATCTGCCCGCCTTGGCCTCCCAGAGTGCTAGAATTACATGTGTGAGCCACCGCACCTGGCCACAAGGTTGCTCTTAAAAAGACTTATTTTTTAAACTTTGCTTATCTCTTTTTTAAAAAATTTAGAAATTATCATGGATATAAAATAGTTGTACATATTTATAGGGTACATGTGATTTTTTTTTCTTTTAGTTTTTTCTTTTCTTTTTTTTTCTTTTCATTTTTTTTTTATTCTTTTCGTCAACTGTACCTGGGGACACATGTGATGTTTCGATACAGGTATACAGTGTGTGGTGATCAAAGCAAGGTAATGGGGTTATCCATCACCTCAAGAATTGATCATTTCTTTGTATTAGGAACATTCCAATTCCACTCTTTTAGTTATTTTTAAATATACAATAAATTCTTGTTAGTTAACTGTAGTTACCCTACTGTGCTATTGCCTACTAGATCCTATTAATTCTATATAACTGCATTTTTGCACCCTTTAACCATCCTCTCTTTATGCCCCTTTTCACGACCCTTCCCAGCCTCTGGTAACCATCATTCCACTCTCAGTCTCTCTGAGCTCAACTTATTTTTTTTAGCTCCCACATATGAGACAGGCATACGATATTTGTCTGTCTGTGCCTGACTTATTTCACTTAACATAGTGTCCTCCAGTTCTACCCATGTTGTTGCAAATGTCAGGACTTCATTCTTTTTTATGGCTGAATAAGATTCTATTGTGTATATGTACTACATTTTCTTTATCCATTAACCCATGGACACTTATGTTAATTCTATATCTTGGCTATTGTGGATAGTGCTGCAATAAACAGGGGAGTGCAGGTATTTCTTCAAGATACTGAGTTTCTTTCTTTTGGATATATACCCAGCAGTGGGATTGCTGGATCATATGGCTGTTCTAGTTTTAGTTTTTTGAGGAACCTTCATTGTGTTCTCCATAGAGGTTGCACTAATTTACATTCCCACCAACGGTATATGAGGGTTCCCCTTTCTCCACATCCTCAGCAGCATTCCTTATTCCCTGTCTTTTGGATAAAAGCTATTTTAATTGGGATGAGATGATATCTCATTATAGTTTTGATTTGCATTTCTCTGATGATTGGTGATGTTCAACATTTTTTCATGTACCTCTTGGCCATTTGTATGTCTTCTTTTGAGAAAAGCCTATTTAGATCTTTTGCCATCCCCCCTCCCACCTCTTTTTTTTGATATAGGGTCTCACTCTGTTGCCCAGGCTACAATGCAGTGGTGGTGTCATAGCTCACTGCAACCTCAAACTCCTAGACTCAAGTGATCCTCCTGCTTCAGCCTCCTGAGTAGCTGGGACTACAGGCGCATGCCACCATACTCAACTAATCTATTTTTTTTATAGAGATGAGGTCTTGCTACGTTGCTCAGGAAGGTCTCCAACTCCTGGATTCAAGCAATCCTCCTGCCTCAGTGCCCCAAAGTTCTGGGATTACAGGCATAAACCACCATGCCTGACAATTTTTAAAATAGGATTATTTGTGGGTTTTTCCTATTGAATTGTTTGAACTTCATATATATTCTGGTTATTAATCCCTTGTCACCTCCATAGTTTGCAAATATTTTCTCCCATTCCGTGGGTTGTCTCTTCACTTTGTCGATTATTTCCTTTTCTATGCAGAGGCTTTTAGGTTGATGTGAGCCCATCTGTCCATGTTTTCTTTGGTTGCCTGCGCTTTTGAAGTCTTACTCAAGAAATCTTTGCGCAGACCAATGTTCTGGACTGCTTCCCTGATGTTTTCTTGTAATAGTTTTATAGTTTCAGGTCTTAGATTTAAGTCTTTAATTAATTTGGATTTGATATTTGTATATGAAAAGAGATAAGAGTCTACTTTCATTATTCTGTATACTGTTATCCATTTTTTTCAGCACTATTTGTTGAAGAGATTGTCCTTTTCCCTAATGTATATTCTTGGCAACTTTGTCAAAAATGAGTTGATTGTAAATGTGTGGATTTATTTCTGGGTTCTCTATTCTGTTCCACTGGTTTGCCTGTTTTTATGCCAGTGCCATGCTGTTTTGGTTACTATAGCTTTGTAGTATAATTTTAAGTCAGGTAGTATGATGCCTCCAGTTTTGTTATTGCATAACACAACAAAAGAATAATAATGATGACTCGCATTTACTGAGTCCACATTGTACTGTTTCATATACACTCTCCCCTTTAATCCTCGCAACAGCTCTTTGAGGTGACAACCATTTGTATCCCTGCTTAACAGATAAGGAAGAGCGCTTATAGTTATTGTTGCTTGTCACACAGCTGGTTAAAGAACAGCTTGGGATTTGAACCCATGTCTTTCTGATTTCTTAGCCCAGGGGTTGGCAAACTATGGCCTGCTGCCATAGTTTGCAGTGAAATAAAATTTTATTGAAACATAGCCTTGCTCATTCATTTATGTATCGTCTATGGCTGCTTTCACACTACAATGACAGAACTGAGTAGCTGCAACAGAGACCATATGGCCCAAAAAGCTTTAAATACTTACTATTTGGCCCTTTATAGGAAAAGTTTGCCAATCCATCTTAGCCTAAGCTAGGCTAAAATGATGTTCATTGAAGGACGAAATGACCTAATGACTCTATTCTTTCATGCCTACAGGGTGTCCCAAAAGTTGCCATACATAGGGAAAATGGGAAATTGTAGCTAAATGTACTTTTATTTACAAAATATTCATTACAAAATTTTTTTCTTTCTATGGAGACTTTTGGGACACCCTGTATATGCATTCATTCTATTAACATTCTTTGGAGCACCTTTTATCTTTTGTGTGTCAGATATTTTGCTTCCTTGGGGGGTAGGGGCCCATTTGTACTCAGTTTCCTTGTATTACTTTTTCTTTCCAAAGAATTCATACACTTGTGGTCCTTGTTAAAAGCTAAATCAGGTGCCTAATTCCCCATTTTCTCTACCTTGTCTCTAGCCTAGAAAAGAAAATCTATTTATTACTTTAAAAAATGACAAAAGAAATTAATCAGGATTTGGCAACTAAATTTATCATCTGGGAAGAATCCAAGAGATAAATTGAAGCATAGCTCTTTACTCCCCACTTCATCCCTTTCTCTCAGCCTGGCTTTATGGAAATGGCTGAGATGGCAGAGAAATTTAGGACTAACATTGCCAGGAAAAAACACACTGACAGCTAAATTAGTTTGGTAGCGAGCAGGGATGCAGGGCTCTAAGCCAGGGATGAATTATGGGTATTAAGTGAGGCTGGGGCAGGTACCCACTCTCTTCAGATCAGTAGGGATGTTAATGAAGATAAAAATGTGGCTAATTCCACAGCCTCACAGATTGCCCCAGGGAGAAGGAGGCACAAAGACTACCCAGGTACCCGTGGTTCATACTCCTCACAATGCTGGGAAATTGCATAGTAGGGACAGAAGGCCAGTGAGGTGGAGAGAGAGGGAAAATTGTCCAAGATGGTAGCACAAAAGCACACAGATGGGAGAGGAGCTCATACACTTGCCAGTGTCCTTGAAGTTTGCTGAGTTGGTGGGAGGCCTGGCCATGGTCCCAATGCTGCACTTACCAGGACTCGGATGATTACCTGGGATAGCTTTCTGTCTCGGGACTCAGAAGTTAGCAGCTTAAGTTTTAGGACTCTAGCTGGTAGGGAACGGGGACAGAAGAGGAGCTGAGATTATTAGAAAAGTGCCTTTTCACATAAGGTAAAAAGCCAGTACTAACTGTTCTTGTGCTCTATGCAGAGCCCTTGTGGCCCAAGGACCGCGTAATCCATCTGGCAGCAAACATATTGAGCCTTTGCTCAGTGCAATATTCATTGGAGGTGTATTAAGAACTATAAGACAGCTGGGCATGGTGGCTCGTGCCTGTAATCCTAGCACTCTGGGAAGCCTAGGCAGAAGGATCACTTAAGCTCAGGAGTTCAAGACCAGCCTGAGCGAGAGTGAGACCCCGTCTCTACAAAACATAGAAAAATTAGCCGGGCGTGGTGACTCACGCCTGTAGTCCTAGCTACTTGGGAAGCTGAGGCAGGAGGATGGCTTGAGCCTAGGGGTTTGAGGTTGCAGTGAGTTATGATAATGGATGATGCCACTGCACTCTGGCTCTGGTGACAGAGTGAGACCCTGTCTCAGAAAAAAGTATAAGACATTAGTAGTGGTTAGTCCTCCCAACAATTCTATGAGGTAGATGTTATAATCTCCATTTTATAAATAAGGAATCCAAAGGTCAGAGAGGTTTAAATATCTTATGTCCAAGGCCATATAGCCAAGAAGTGACTTTAGTAGGATCTGAACTCCCAGGTCTATGCTGCTTCTTGGGAAGGAGGGTCTGTCCATTAATATAAGATAGTGACGCTAGAATTAGAAAATCATGTTATTATTATTACTATATATACATTTTTAGAGCCAGAGTCTTACTCTGTTGCCCAGGCTAGAGTGCAGTGGCTCACTATAATCTCAAATTCCTAGGCTTAAGCAATTCTCCTGTTTCAGCCTCCTGAGTAGCTGAGACTAACAGACACATGCCACCATGCCCAGCTAATTTTTTTTTTAGAGATAGGGCCTATGTTGCCCAGGCCAGTCTCAAATTCCTGGGCTAAAGCGATCCTCCCACCTAAGCCTCCCAAAGTACTGGGATTACAGGCATGAGCCACCACATCCAGTGGACTATCATATTATCAAGAGCTCCTCCTAAGGGCCAAGATAACCTTATATTCTTGTCCTTTAGTCAAGAGGACTGTGGTGCTCCCACCAGCTGCTCACTGATTTGTGTTAGACCAATCCCTCTCATCCCTACTGTTGGTCCAGTGAGTTGGACAAACAAAGATGTATTAAGTTTGCTCTGATATCTGGACTGGATACTTCGAGGCCTGCCCTGGCACTGGTACCTCTTTCAACAGAGAGACAGAGAGAGAGGCTCAGAACTAAGGCAAACACTCTGGAGTTCACATGCGGGGCAGGATAGTGCTTTTACAAAACTCTTTAAGTTGTTAGACATAGTGGTTCTACCCTCACTCACCTGCCTAAAGCCATAGGGTTGTTTACTTGTTAATTTAGATGGATTTGGTTTTCAAAGCAAAGTAGGAGCCACATCCACATCCATGCGAATGAGCAGAACTTGCAGTTTCTGTGCCCTGTAAGAAGCATGGGGTTTGGTTCTAGCTACACACCTCACTGTCTTTAGTGCTTCTGAGCGGGCGGGTACACACTACCCTGTGCATCTGCAGGAAATAGCCTTCCTGATCCTTCTGACTCCATCGGAAGGAGATTTCCCTCAACCCCCGCTGCGGCCATGTGAAGAAGCCATTTCCCTGCCTGTCTC
>VSMD01015928.1:0-53262 GCA_008750895.1 Mirza zaza
GGGCTGTCCCGGGTCAGCGTGTCCCCGCCAGCGCCCACACTCCGGGGCTGACCTAATGACTGCCGTGCTCTTCCTAACGGCACATCCGTGTAACGGAAGCAGCCTGCGCCGCTGCTGGAACACGAGGAAACTTTCGGAAGGTGGCTCCGAAAAGCCAGCACCACGGAACTGGTGGTGACATTCCCTGAGAGAACTCCCGAGAGGCCCCGTGACAGCCCCCGGCTTCCCCGTCACCGCCAGCGCTCTGCCTGCCTCCGCGTCCCGGGTGGGAGACACCTGGGATCTTGGCAACAGACGCCAGCAAAAGCTGCCGCCGTCCCCACCTGGAAATGGGCACGTCCGTCGTCTCCCGGAGACAGAATGAGGGAGCCCACGGCTACACACGTCACACGGCGAGACACGTGCCCGCTGCTGGGCCGGAGGGGGGGGGGAGGGAGGGAGGCCACCTGTGTGTGCGGACCACGCCCCTGCCACACAGGGCCCTCCCCAGGGGAGAAGGGCGGGCAGGTGGGAGAGAAGGGCGCTCGGGGGGCTCCTCCAGCAGGAGCAGACGGGCTTTATGAGAACAGGCGCGAGGCCGCGGAGACAGGCAGGCAGCACAGGGGAGCAGCCTGCACCTGCGCCTTCAGAGGAGGGTGTCCTGTGACCACACCGGAGCGACGTGTTCCCGGCACTCCCAGCCGTGTGGGGACACAGACAGAGGCCCCGGGGGCGCCAGGCGCGGTGCTGGCCGAGGCAGCCCCAGCGCCACTCACCTCGCTGTCCTGCGTGATCTGCACCTGCTCCCCTTGAGGCACCTGGGCGATGTGGAGGTGTCCCTGTGGGATCCGCAGCAAGAAAGACACAAAGGAGCATCAGAAGACAATCAAAACCACAGGAAGCGAGAAGCATCCTCCGGAACGTTTGCTCTCGATTATCTGCTCTGTTGCCAAACTGTGCAACATAGTATATGCATGCGACAAGCTTAGTGAATCACCTCTTTAAATTTAATTGTGCGTACACAGCCGGGCCCCCTTATCCCAGCGGATACATTCCCAGAACCCCCAGCACCGGGTTCCCCGGGCCTGGCGCCTGCTCTGGGTCCCCCTGCACGCCGCGCAGCGGGGATGCTCGGGCAAAGGGATGCATCTCGTCCCGGGAGGGACAGAGCAGGATGATGAGTGACCACACCACACCACTCACAACGGCAAGCCGTTGACAGCTGATACACTGTTTACTTCTGGAATTCTCCATTTGACTTTTGGGGCCACAGTTCTCCACAGGTAACTAAAACCTCGGAAAGTGAGGCCGTGGCCGAGGGGCTACCGGGCAGCACACGCAGGACACCCTACGGCAGCTCTTGGAGGAGCCACAGGTCCCAGGAAAGATGGGTTAAATCTCGACATGCACTAAACACATAGATTCACGAACGGGCACGACACATGGAAGAGGGGGGAAACAGGAAATCAGAACGACAACTTCTTAAAGTTCCGCTTGGAGGGACTGGAACCCTGGTGGGAGGTCTCCTGTGACGGGAGGCCGGGACGGGCAGAGTGTGTGTGTGTGCGCCACACAGCAGGGTGGGCAACTCACTTTTAATCGAGGCGATACCTACACGGCTATTTACACAGCTATAGTAAATAGTCATAAATGTGGTTCCAAAAAAAAAAAAATCGAAGAACCCAATTAAAACGCATTTCTGTTTATAGATACAGGCAGACGAGTAATTCCTATAAACCTTAACTTAGCCAAAGGAAATGCTTATTATCTTATTTGAAATTCTTAGTCAAAATGGGTCTTAAATAAACTCCCAGAGAATGTTCTCTGTAAACCCTATGGGGCAAAGTTATCTATTCTGGAATTCCCTCAAAGAGCCTTCCCGCTAACAAGAGGAGAGTGACTGCCTTTGTGAACGTCAGTGAGACAAATTTAATAAGCTTGTTAAATTCACTATTCATGACTGTCTCATCTCTTTTGCAAGAAGGAAAAAAACCCTCCTGCAAGCACCCGTGTTTTCCGTAAGCCTCCCCTGCCCCGGGCAGCGTGCCGGGGCCACGCTGAGACAGGAGCCAGCACCCCCTTCTCTCGGGGCAGGGCCCCGGGGCCAGCCCCGGCAGCAGGGGTGCGGCGACCAGCGCCTCCTTCAAGGCCCCCAGGAGCCTGGCGTGATCGAAACGCCAGCAACGTCCCGGGGGGATCTTAAGATTTCTGGTTCCCAGCAGAGTCTCTGGTTTCGCCCTCATCTCCGAGCCGTGAGCGCGCACAGCCGGGTCCTTCTATGTGAAGTGAGGTGCGTGCACCGCGTCCGGCCGGCCGCGCGCTCGGGAAACGCAGCGACAGCTGTCCCCCCGCCCCACCCCGCCGCCGCCTCCCCCCCAGAGACCCGATTGAGAAGGGTACATACTACTTGCACCTGGCCGTCCTCGCCGATCTGGTGTATCTGCACCTGCTGCGCGTTGGCCAGGGTGTAGTGCAGCGCCTGCGGCGGCGGCTGCTGGAGCTCGCCGGCGGGGGACGGGGTGCCCATCATCGGCTCTGCGGGGGAGGCAGGGAGGGCGTTAGGCCTTCTCGGGAACCAGCCCCCACGGAACACGGAACAACACGGGGGTCGCAGCCTCCCCCCACCCCCCACGGGAGAGAAGAAGCAACGTTTCGCCAGCGCGCCTCCGCTCTGCAGAGGCCGGTAACCGTTAGTTTGGCGGATTTCTGGCATGGAGACCAGGAGGGTCTGAAGAACCGAGTGACGCTGTTGTGACAAAACTGCTCCTACTCCCAGACTTATCTAAATGAACCAAGATCCTCGGGATGTATCTGCAACAAGGAAAAACAGGGCTAGAACTGACATCGAGACCTGTTTCAGATCAGCAATAAACCGTGTTTGTCCCGGATAAACAAACCAGGGAAAAGCTCCATCCGCTCACTTGAAGATCCAAGAGATTTTACCTTCTATGTTTAATCAAAACGAACTACATATGTTTTGAGGTGCTGTGCATTGATTTTAATTGTGATGATACCACAATCACAATTTTCTTGAACACTTAGAACACTGACAGTTCAGGAAAAAAAAAAAAAATTTTAATTTTCAAGTTTGCAGATAATTATGATTGATCAATAAAAGAACTTTTAAATACAAAAATGTATTGTACACTTCGGGAGGCCGAGGCAGAAGGATCGCTTGAGGCTAAGAGTCCCAAACCAGCCTGGGCATTATAGCAAGACCCCGACTCTACGAATAGTTTAAAAAATCAGCTGGGCGTGGTGGCGCACGTCTGCAGTTCCAGCTACTGAGGACACTGGGGTGGGAGGATCGCTTGAGCTCAGGAGTCTGAAGTTGCGGTAAGCTGTGATCATGCTACTGAGCCCAGGCAATGGAGACCCTATTCGCCCCTCCAAAACAGACAGATAGATAATAGTATTTAGATGAAATTCTATGAGAGAATTAGAAGATTAATATGGACGAGGCCAAGCATGGCTGCTCACACCTATAAACCCAGGACTTTGGGAGGCTGAGGCAGGAGGATCACTTGAGCTCAGAAGTTCAAGGCTGCAGTGAGCTATGATCACGCCACTGCACTCTAAGCCTGGGTGACAGAGACCCCGTCTCTAAAAAAATTAAAATTAAAAAAAGAATTAATGGAAGGTATAAAATTCCTAATCGTTAAAAGCTTTTCATGTATTTTTTTTTTAAAAAATAATGGTAAGTATCAAATTGTCATAGCATATAGATTCCACTGAATATATTTTTTTAAAGTAATATAACAATAGGCTGTTAACACTTGTAATATGCTGGAAATTACATCCTTTCCAATTACTTTAAATTATACTGAAAAATTTTTGGTATCAACTTTTTTAAATGTCACCTTAAAAATATGCAAACTTCATTAAGAGGGCACGTGAACAAAGTATTTAAAGGCCACTCTGGGGGTCGGGGGAGGGGAGGAAAAAAAAATAAAAAATAAAAATAAAGGCCACTCTGCTAGCTAGCGAGAACTGTACAATAAATAGACTCCCAAGTAACTTCTGCTCCAATGTCAATAAAAATCAACTGATTCTGACAGTTCCCCATCATTCAGAAATACAACCAAGAAGAATGGCAGTCTCCAGCGTTCTAAAAATCATAGGAAACAGGATTTGAAGGTGTGATATAAATGGTTTCCAAATCTAAGATTCAAATGATCAAAACTACCGTTCATTCCATAGCTCGCTACAACTGTACAACTCGAAGACTAATTTAAGTCCCTATTTTATAATTCACACCGATATTAAAGTCTGGTGCAAAAAACTGCATTGATTACTTGTCCACAATCAAGAGTAGTCCAAGAGCCATGGCAGGAGATGAGGGTGCCCACCCTGTAAGTCCCAAGAAGGCGCTGGACCGTCCCGTCCACGGTAAGGCAGAGAACCAGAGACACGGCACAGCCTGGGGGGCGGGGAGCGCCTCTCCCCTCACCTGGCCTGGCTCTCCCAGAGCCCCAAAACTGCCACCAGCGGAAGGGAAGATAGCTGCACACACAGCTGTGTAGGCAGCGGTTTCCAAGAGCTGGTTCTTCTCTGCAACCCTGAAACACTGGCCACTGCCTAAAATCCCACCTAAGGGTTCAGCTCACCCGTGAGACTTGTGGGGAAAAAGGCTGAATTATATTTTAAACAATAAGATCCAGCCACCTTAAACTCAAGCACGTATAAAATTTCACGTGGCGTTGCCAGGCAGGAGGGCACAATACAGATGATTTCGTGAGTTGATTTTTCAAACCCCTTGGAACTCCTGTGTTCATGGCTTGTGCTCAAATCGGCCGCGCTAATTGAACTGAACAGACTGGCCTTGGCTCGGAATCCCATCCTCAGTATTTACTTGGAAGTTCCTTCTTTTCTGTCTGCTGTAATTGAAAAGTAAACGAGACAAGCCCAGCTGGAATTACTGCCGATTCCAAATTAACACAAGTCTGGCTTAATTACATTTCGCTGTAACATTTCTGTCGCTAACCACCTTCAACATCAGACCAGCTTCGTTGGGCCAAGAGCAGCTGCAAGAAGAACAAAGATTCCCAAGTCCCTTTACCTAACTCTCCACTCTGCTTTCTCTAACTTTAGCCAAGAATGAAGTATGTTAAAAACAGAGGACTTCAGACTCAACTGAAGTTTACAAAACGGGGTACTTTTAAAAGAACGTGTTCTATGTTTCCCTCAAAGCGCATTCTGCTGCGAGCTGCGTCGACGGCGGCCGCGGGTGAGCTTCTGGCTTCCAGCGGTCTCCAAGGGAGAGTGGGGCGCGTCTGCGTCTCCGGGCAGCGGCGCGGGACTGGACACGACAGCGCAGGAGCTCGCTCTCACTTCTTCCTGGACAAATAAGCACCCGGAGCCACAGGAACGCTGCTGCACCCGTCGCTCCCACAGGGCTTTTCAGGAGCCCACTTTACACAACTGTAATTACGTGACTCTCGTCCCCAGCCACGCCTGCGTGTGTCCGCTCCTCCTCCGGCACCGGGCACGGTGTCCGTCTTGAGAGAGCAGAGCACGGCCGAGCGCACAGGGACGCCCGCCCCGGCACGAGCAGGACACACTACTGAGCAGCAGCCCATTCTTCAAGCGATGAGAGGCCCTGCCGGGGCCGGGCGCGGTGGCTCACGCCTGTAATCCTAGCACTCTGGGAGGCCGAGGCGGGAGGATAGCTCGAGGTCAGGAATTCGAAACCAGCCTGAGCAAGAGCGAGACTCTGTCTCTACTATAAATAGAAAGAAATTAATAGGCCAACTAATATATATGGAAAAAATTAGCCAGGCATGGTGGCACATGCCTGTACCCCCAGCTACTCGGGAGACTGAGGCAGGAGGATTGCTTGAGCCCAGGAGTTTGAGGTTGCTGTGAGCGAGGCTGACGCCACGGCACTCACTCTAGCCTGGGCAACAAAGCGAGACTCTGTCTCAAAAAAAAAAAAAAAAAAAAAGAAAGGCCCTGTTGGACTCTTGCTCGCGGAAGCCAGATCGCGTGAGCCAGCCAGACCTCGGGGTCCCCAGCCAGCTGGACCTTAGGGTCCCTGGCGCTCCACGCAGGGACCCGCCCCGGCGCACACACGCGGAGCCTGTGCACAACCACGGGGTTGCACAGACCACGGCCTCGCAGAAGGGCCCTGACGTGTTTACAAACGAGGAAACGGAGTGAGCTGAAGGAACACAACTACCGTCAAACTCAGTTACTGTCACTCGGCTGAAAGAAACGCTCGAGACTGGAAGAGAGACAAGCCCTCACAAGTAAATAAACGTGAAAGCAAATGAGAAAACCACAAGCCACGGCAAAGCAGAGGCAAGACAACCTGCGCTGGAGGCACAGAGCACCGGATCCCAGCCGTGCAGTGGGACGCGGACGCCGGCCGGCCGGGCCCGCCGTGGGTCCCGCGCTCGGTCAGCGTCACCACCCCGCAAATGCGGTCTTGGGCGGCAGCGGCAGCGTCATTGCACAGGCGCTTTAGAAACGTGGAATTCCAGGTGACTCCCCAGAAGTGCCAAACGGAATCTGAATGTAACGTGACTCTGGGGGAGGCCACCTGCCCGCTGAGGGTGAGGACACTCCCCTCCTCCACGCCATCCAGCCGGGAGCCCGGCTCCACCTGAGCGCCGCCAGACACGGAGACGCCACGCGCAAAGCGACCAGCCGTGGACGGACAGTGCTGCGTGGTGAGGACACGCACGGAGGACACACTGCGTCTGCCCTGGGCCAGGCCACACGGACCCAGGAGGAACAAGATAGCACTCCAGAGGGGCCGCCGTCGACCTTCCAGAGCCTGCTGTTCCCACGCCCGCCCTTGCAGGACCCAGGCCACTCCCCCTCTCCGCCAACCTGCCACTTCCTCGGGCGTCCCACGACCCCGTCACCAGACCTCGTGAGACCTGAGTTTCTAGCTATTTCCTTTATCACTTCCTCCAAAGTCAACGATTTCGAATCCCACTACCCCCACGAAGGCCCGTCTCTGAACAGTTCTTGGAGCGGCTCCAAAACGTCACCGTCAGAGCCACGGGTCAGACGAGCTCAGAGCCGGGCAGGAGCGCACCGCGCACAGAGCTCCTACGCAGGGAAAGCACTGCAGCCACGCTGACCCTGAGGTGGCCACCTCACACGAAAGTGGCTGACCAACCGCTCAGCTTCCCGCGCTGCCACGCCGCGGCTGCACCCCTGCAAATAAATGCTCTGCGGCCACGTTTGCAGCTGTGAAATTTCACCTCATCACTTTTGCCCCGTCGAGATCTTTTAGTGCCCTGATAACGCAGGCCAGCACAGCCAGCAGGTGTGCCAGGCCACACAGTGAGAGCTGCTGGCTCCCGAAGGTCCCGGGCGAGAGATTTAACTTGGGTTTCGATTCCCCACTGGATGAAATGAACCACTCATCTGACCAAATGGACACAGCTGGACAACCACCCCTCCTTTTCCATCTCTGGAATTCCCAGCGGGTTCTTCTACATCTTCTATTTCTCTCCTCGCAATGTCCCTTTTTCCCTTGGAATCCTTGAATGTAATTTTATTTTTTTTCTGGAACATGGCCTCACTCTGTTGCCCGGGCTGGAGTGCCGTGGTGTCAGCCTAGCTCACAGCAACCTCCAACTCCTGGGCTTAAGCGATCCTCCTGCCTCAGTCTCCTGGGTAGCTGGGACTAAAGGCATGCACCACTATGTCCAGCTAATTTTTTCTATGTATATTTTTAGTTGGCCAATTAATTTGTATCTATTTTTAGTAGAGACGGGGTCTCACTCTTGCTCAGGCTGGTCTCGAACTCCTGACCTCGAGCAATCCTCACGCCTCGGCCTCCCAGAGTGCTAGGATGACAGGCGTGAGCCACCGAGCCTGGCCTTTGAATGTTATTTTAATAGAGGTTTTCATGTCCCGGTCTTTCAACTCCAGATGAGGGCTCTTTCTGTCGACAGGGCTTCCTGGTCTTGGGTCACTTTCCTGCTTCTCGGTATTGTTGACTGGATGCTGGACATTGTGGATTTTGCTTTCTTGGGTGTCTAGATTGTGTTGTCTTTTGTTTTAAAAGCATTGTCACTTGCAATTCGGCGTGACCTTCCCAAGGCTGCTGTAAACTCTGCCTTTACTCTGGGGACGGTTCAGCCACTAGCAGGCTCTGCCTTCCGGCGTCTCTCCGGGAGCCTTCGCTGACCATGGAGGACCCGGCCTCTCTGGCCGGTGGGAGCCTGGACAGCCCTCAGCCCGCAGCGGGCCCGGGAGCATCCGACTCCGACTCCCGCTGCCCCGTGCCTGGGGCACGTGTGTCTTATATCCAGCAAGCGCTCGAGGGACCCCGTGCAGATGCTGGAGCTCACTTTCGTGGACCCTCCCAAGACCTTGACTCCAAACTCTCGGCCGCCTCAGCCTCTCTGAACTTCGACCCGCACCCCCGACACGGCGGCACAGCCGCACTACGCCTGCCCCTCTGCCCTGCGGTCCAAACTGTGCCTCCCAAAGGACACCCAGGGTGACGGCAGGTCACCTCCAGGGGGGTCATGGTCCCGTGCTGGTTGCTGCCCAACGTCTCAGAACAGCTGTCCACGGGTTTTCGTCCTGATGGCATCTGGCTCCTGTGACAATGTCACGACTGAAACCAGAAACCCCCTCCCCATGAATTTTAAACTGCATTTAATTTAAAACTATAAAACCAATGCAGTGTTTACTGGAAACAATTTAGGAACTATAGTAAAACACAAAGGGAAAAATACAAATGATAACCCTACTGCCCAGAGATAGCCACTGCTAAAACGACCACATACAGATCTCCAATCACAGTCCACGTGTAGCTCTACATTTTTAATAAAAATGGGATCACAGGCCGGGCGTGGTGGCTCGCGCCTGTAATCCTAGCACTCTGGGAGGCCGAGGCAGGAGGATCCCTCGAGGTCAGGAGTTCGAAACCAGCCTGAGCAAGAGCGAGACCCCATCTCTACTATAAATACAAAGAAATTAATTGGCCAACTAATATATATAGAAAAAATTAGCCGGGCATGGTGGTGCATCCCTATAGTCCCAGCTACTCAGGAGGCTGAGGCAGGAGGATTGCTTGAGCCCAGGAGTTTGAGGTTGCTGTGAGCGAGGCTGACGCCACGGCACTCACTCTAGCCTCGGCAACAAATCGAGACTCTGTCTCAAAAAAAAAAAAAAATGGGATCACATCATAACTATAGTTTTCATGTCTGCTCCTGCTCCCAGTCAATAACATTCAGCGGCATATCTCGAACTCCTGACCTTGAGTAATCCTCCCGCCTCAGTCTCCCAGAGTGCTGGGATTACAGGCGTGAGCCAACGTGCCCGGCCTAAGCGGCGTATCTCAACTCATGTATTCTACTTCTATACCTCCATTTCCGTAGGCTACGGTGCCACTCGGGATTTCAGCAAATGCATCTGACCCACGACCAGGACTGCCCCCTCTCTAAACCCCCAAGACAGCATTCCTACGTGCACTAGAAAGGCCTCGACTCCTCCCAAGAGCTTCCTCGATACATGCCACTTGGAAGAGCACTGCTTTCGGGGCACGACGTGGGTGGCCTGCTACAGCCGGCCACCTCCCATCTCCAGCAACCCTTGGCAACAGGGGCGGCTGAGGATCTGATAACTACCAAAACAACTGCAGAGCTGCTTCCTGCAGGATGGCTCGGAGGGGCTCTGAGCTCTCCAGAAGACCTGGTTTAGTGACTTGCAACCTCCCAGAACAAAGAGTTCTGGCCCACAGAGGCCCCTGCTCAGAAGAGCTGGCCCTGCCCACGGCTGCCCCGGGGGCCTGACCCCACCCCCAACCAGACCTCGGGTTGCAGGAGCCGCTGCCAAGGGAGCTACTGTGGCAGTTTAAAAAGAATTGTTTTAATTCAAATATTTATTCAAATATTTTGGGATGTCTTGGGTGAAAGGCAAGATAAAGTCATATTGTCATTCCCAGCAAAAATTTTTCCCAGGGAAAAATGATCCAGCAATGCCTCTAAGAGGATTTTTTCCCCCATTATCTTGTGGGTAAGTCTAACTGAGGCCAAAAATTCAAAATAAGAATAAAGAGTATAAAAATTTGGAATCCACCCAACCCTTCATCTGCGGTCACCGTGCAAACAACAGCGGCACAATACCGTTACTGTTACTGTCGTTATGCTCCGAGCCAAGCAGACAGCAGAGGGAGGATGTGAGCAGGCCTCGTGCGCACCTGTCCAGCCCCTGACCCAGCCCCTTCTCTGCCCCGGACCCATGTCGGCGGGCAGAGGCCTCGACACCCACCACCTAGAAACCTCCGGGGCGGCCCAGCGGGTCCTCTGTCCCACAAGGCAGAGCCTCGCTCGGGCCTGGCGGAGGTTTTCTGCCCGGGAGGTGAGCACACAGGGTGGACACTTCCCGTCACCCGTCCCCAGCGGTTGCTGCGATTCTGCAACTCGCTCGCGACTGTGGCCCTCGGCACACGGCCGCGCGGGCTGCGCTCGAGCTAGAAGGGGGAGCTCGAGGGTCACGCAGAGCGCAAGGCGTACCTGAGGCACTGTAGGAGGACGAGGACGGCGTTCTCCGAGAGAAGCTCTTGACCGCCAGGCTCTGGCCCCGCTGTTTCCGCCGCCAGGCCGTCCGACACTTGGAGTCGATGCTCTGCTTGATCCGGTACCAGTCTGATTCCGTGATTCCGAATTTGTAGAACAGGTGGCCTACGAGAACACACCGCGAATGAGAGCCGTGAGGTAATAAAGGCCCCCCTCTCGGGCCCCGCTGCTGGGGAGCAGCCCCCGTACCTCCGGACGCACCTGCGGGGGGCCTGAGCCCTACTCTGTGCGAGGATCCAGATCACACATCGCAGAGACCTAGTCAGCCGTCAGTGAACGGCCCCCCAGGTACGAATACGCACTAGAATATAGCCACACGTTCTTCTGATTCACCTGACTTTTAAACGCCTTCGACATGGGGAGGGGCGGGCCACTGAGTGCCCAAGCGAGTCCCCAGCCACTTCCCCGCCCTGAGTTCATGGACGGCACTTCTTGTCCAGAGAGTAAAACCGAGGATCTCGCCGATACAGTGAAAACTGGTTTTCTGAACCTCCACCTCATTACCCTTCATGCTCACTCATGTCTGCTCCGTGACCTCCCTCACTGCCTCCAGGTCTCCGCCGGGACGTCACCTCCATGTCACCCACCCTCTCGCCCAGCTGTGTCCCCTGCACCCCATCCTCCCACGCCTGGGACCGACCGTTCATTCAGGGCACTGATCACTTTCCAACACAGGAGAATTCATCCGCTTACGAATCTGTGTTCACTCCTAGCTTCCCTCACAAACACGGGGTCTCCGTGTTGTTCACCTATGCGTGTCAAGCACCCGGCATGTCTGGGCACATAGTAGGTGCTTAAATATCTGTCGGATAAACAGTAAATGCTTAAATACTCATTGGAGGCCGGGCGCGGTGGCTCACGCCTGTCATCCTAGCTCTCTGGGAGGCCGAGGCGGGCGGATTGCTCTAGGTCAGGAGTTCGAAACCAGCCTGAGCAAGAGCAAGACCCTGCCTCTAACTATAAATAGAAAGAAATTAATTGGCCAACTAATATATAGAGAAAAAATTAGCCGGGCATGGTGGTGCATGCCTGTAGTCCCAGCTACTTGGGAGGCTGAGGCAGGAGGATCACTTGAACCTAAGAGATTAAGGTTGCTGTGAACTAGGCTGACGCCACAGCACTCACTCTAGCCTGGGCAACAAAGCGAGACTCTGTCTCAAAAAAATAAATAAATAATACATACTTATTGGATGCAAAATGATTGCAACTGGCCATAAGGCAAGCTTCCATTGCTACCTGTGTCTGGTGGGCGTGTGCGTGGCTTGCTGGGGCCGCTCTCGTGCCTACTTAAGTAGCACACTCTCCACACGGGCAGGGACTGCGTGCTCTGCTGCTGTTCTTATCCCTGGAGCCCCCGCGCCTGGCTGCACCGGCACTGCCCACCCCCCGAGGGGGCCCCCGAAGGCACGCGGTCCCGCGCTCCTCCCGGGCTCACCTGCACATGGGAGAGCACGGCCCTGGTACCCGGTTCCTCATCACCCACATTCACGAGAGCTCTCAGACATTACTGAACAGCATCCAGAGCCCCCTCCTCCGACAAAGTGGAAACTGAGGACAGGATGGGCCCAGCCCGCGTCTCACCGCACCACACGACCCCCTCTTTGTACCAAACTGGCGACGGGAATTAACGATGACAAACTCGGGAATCCTAAGAAATTCTCTTCCACGCAGAGACCCCGAGAGCTGGCTCGCGCAACGCCGCTGATCAACAGGAAGATAAATGGATGGAATTCAAAGTTGTAACAACAAAAAGATTAAGCTGAGAGGCGTCCTGTTTTGACTGCTGGGAGCACGGAGTTCGGACCATCGGCTGAGAGTTAAATTACTGCCGAAGCCCTAAAAAAAAATCTGTCTTTGCTGAGACCAAAATACTAGAAATAATCAAAACAGAGGAAGTGTTTGTTTTAAGTACCGTATTAAGTATCGAAAGTATCTTGGATCCTGGAAAAACACTTCTTGACTTTTTCTGTGAATACACGCTTAAGACACATTTGACTCTAAACAGAGTGACAGCCAAAGTTTCTTACTCTAGATAAAAAAAACAAAACAAAAAAAAGCAAGTTAAGGAGGGGTAGGATTTACAGGATCAGAAAGAACAATAACCTAAAGTAGTTTCAGCAGCTCTTTTGCATCCTCGTGCGTAAAAGGAAATTCACAAATGGAGCAGCAACTCTCCTTTCTCGTGTTCTCGCAGGTCATCTCTAAAATAACCCCAGGATCGCCATCCGGCAAACACGTACTGAGGTACTGAGCGACTGCTCTGTGCCCGGGACGGCCTCACCAAGTCTGGGCCCGCTACCGACTTCGGGAGAGAAGAGCCCAAATGCAGACTGCAACTGCCACAGAAACCAAGTATTAAAATTACAACCGAATAATTCCCGGCGAATCCAACTACTGACTGGTTTCGGAAGGACCCAGATGCTGGCCATAGCTACAAGGGAGCCCAACTATGAAACTCCGGTAAACAGTCCCAGGAGAACCCACGGCCGGCTGCGCTTACTCAGGGGCCACCTACAACCGTGGTCGTCAAGACAAGCAATGGAACTACAGTCACACGCAGCATGAAAACACGTGTGGAGCTTGTCGGCAATGAGAAACACGCTCAAAACCCTCCCTGTCCTCCTGGCGTCTTCACACCCAAGGAGAAAACTTCTAAATACTTCTAGGGATTGAGGAAACTATATTAAATTTTAACATATATTTAACATATATATCCTTTTCCATCACTAACAAGTATATATACACTATGTAAACATATGTTTTAACATACATCAAATGTTACATATGTTTTATATGTTATATATAAAAAACATGGGTGTATTAAATACAGGAAATGAGTGAAAACGTTAACATTTACGTTTGACTTTGTAAAAATGGATTTGCCAGCTCAAAACCTGGTTTCTGTCCTTTAAAGAAGGAACCTACACTCACACAGTCACACGCCGTCCGCTGACCAGTCCTCCTAATTCCTCCCAACAGCAACCCGAGGCTCCGACTGACGGCACAGCCCCTGGCGACTGCCGAGAGAAGCCAACCCCTGAATGTGCAGCAAAAGCGCCTCTGCCACGCAGAGCTGTGTTTGGGAGGAAGGTCTGACGGGGTCTGACGGGGTCCGGCATGGCGCACGATTCTCGCTTGGAGCCCACGGGGGTCCAGCACCCACCTCTGCGCGGCTCCGCGGGAGGCTCTGACCTGCCGCGGGCTCCAGCTCCCGACCACTGGGTACCCCCAACCCCGCTGCTTCCACTGCTCTTCAGAACGCCGTCTGTGCCTTCCTGCCGGCACCGGGCAGCCTCAGCTTAACACACGATGGAGTAAAATCTTGTAACGAGGCGGGGCGCGGTGGCTCACGCCTGTGATCCTAGCACTCTGGGAGGCCGAGGCGGGAGGATCGCTTGAGGTCAGGAGTTCGAAACCAGCCTGAGCAAGAGCCAGACCCCGTCTCTACTATAAATAGAAAGAAATTAATTGGCCAACTAATATATATAGAAAAAATTAGCCGGGCATGGTGGCACATGCCTGTAGTCCCAGCTACTCGGGAGGCTGAGGCAGCAGGATCGCTTGAGCCCAGGAGTCTGAGGTTGCTGTGAGTGAGGCTGACGCCACGGCACTCCAGCCCAGGCAACAGAGTGAGACTCTGTCTCAATTAAAAAAAAAAAATCTTATAACGACGTGATCGAAAGATTACCTTGAACCCAACTGCCACTGTACCCTTACAGAGGCATTTTATCCCTAGATACACACCAAAAACAACAAAAAAAACCCCTCATGAAACAAGAATGTCATCACCCTCACTTCAGTTTTGAGGCAGAAACGAGAGAAGGGAAAAGCAATTCCCCCACGTCAGGCTACCGGTTATGCGTTAGAACCCGCCTGGTGCCCACCGAGTGGGGGAGAGGCGGCCGCCCTGTGCGGTCCTCACCGGTGCCCCAAGGTCCCCCAAGGGGCCGACACGGGGACGCCCCGATCACACACCGCGTGCCCTGCTCTCTGGTTTCCCGCAGCCCGAGCACGCTGGCTGCTCCGGCCGTGTGGCATTTTCAGGTGAGAATGGCATCGGCAGCAGCTTCCCGGATACGGGGGACAGAAGGCCCGGGGCCCGGTGGCCGAGGCACATGGTGCCTGCAGAGCCGTGGCGGCCGTCCCACCCAGGGGCCCGCTCCCCCAGGGCAGCAGCCCGACCGCCCGCCACACTGCCCTCCATTGCTGGTGGCCTGTCCCCGTGAACCTCCTTCACTTCCTAGAGCTCCCGTGACCGACCCCGTGGCTCAGATCACTAAGCCAGATCCCCGGCTCTCAGGTGACGGGCCTCGCAGAGGATGCGCGGCTCTTGGGGAGCGACCGGCAGGGCTCACCGCGCCCGCGGTGGGTGGCGGAGGTTTATCAGCCGTGAAGGAATGAAAACACCACCGCTGCTAATGTGATCTCAAGTTCAAAGAGAAAGCAAAGCAGAAGACCAGTGCCAACAATCCGTTTCTTGAAATTACAGACTGGACGTGATAGCGCTGGCCTGGAAAACACAAGGAATCTGCGACCTCTGCCCAAGGGAAGCTGCGATCTAATCGCTCCCTCGGAGCCGGGGAGGCTGGACCCGCGCCGCCCGCACCTGACACCAGAGCCTGCAGCCGCCGGAGCCACCGTGCGGTGACCGACCCCTTCGCGGGGGGAATCACAGGGCCACACCTGCGTCCTCTTTGTTGAGAGAACCCCGGGGGCCATTCTCCGGCCCCCCTCCCCACGGCACAGTGTCCACGTCACCTGTGCGGAGGGGCCCCAAAGCGAGAGAGGCGGAGGCCCGCACGCAGCCACGCTGTTGGCCCACAGCTGTCCTCGGGTGCTCGACTCAGAACACCCACCGCCCGTGTCTGTCTCGACCGCAGACGCCAGCGTCCTCCCCGAGCTGAGGACGGGCCCCGACCCGGCTCACTGGCCAGCAGCCGCCCCTCCCCGCCCCGCCCACAGACGGGACGCGGCCGCACTCACAGCGGATGCCGTAGATGGTGAGCGGGTCCAGCTGCTTCTTGCCGTGCTTGCCCTGGCCCGAGAGGTTGGACACGGCCTGCACCTCGCGGTGGAAGAGGTAGTCCAGTAGCGTCAGGGCCATCTTCTCGGCCGTGCGGCAGTTGGTGCTGATGTGCAGCATGTCGGAGGGGATGATGGCGCAGCGCACCCTCATCTCGGGGTTGTTCTCGTCGCCCAGCCAGGTCCCGTTGGGGTAGTCCTCTGCGAGAGAGAGAAACAGAGAGGGCCGGTCGGCAAGTGATCTCGGCTCGGGGCACGCGCCACGCGGTCGAGACGCTAGAGCGCTCGGCTCCAACGCGCCCAGAAGGACGCTGCACGCGGCTACCCGGCAAATCCCGCTGCGACGTCCAGGGCGGCTGCCGAGCCCCTGCCAGCTCCCGCCCCGACACAAGAAAGCGCCCGGGCTGCACTGACCAAGGGCAGACGCAGTTCTGTCGCTCCCCGGAGGTGCCTAGGGTTCCTGCGTTTCAGGAGGATGAGTGTGGCGGATCACGACGTGTAAACGCTCTGTTCTACCCTGGCGCCCACCCAGCTCCGTGACACACGCGGGACGCAGAGCCCACCCAGGCCTCCCGCGGCTCTGAGGCCGACCAGGTGTGGCCGTGGGCGTGTGCCCAGCAGCAGTGGGAGCCTCCGAGCAGGGGAGGACCCCGAGACCCTGAGCGGGGACCCCCAAGTCCATGCTCGAGTCTGGAAGAGGCGACACCAAATGCTCTCATCTCAGACACCAGATTCTCTCTGCAGCCCCGGCAGGGTAAAGAGCTTTAAAAAGAAAACGGTTGAGAACTGCCGTGTTTCCAGCCAGCTTTGCCCACATCTGGAAGAGAATCAGAGAATAGGGGGCGGCTCTGCACACCCGTCTCGGGGACAGCCAAGGACGGTGCCCAGCCCTGTGACACCGACAAGAGGCCACCGGGGGTCTCCGCACGGCCCGAGGGAGACCCAGGTGCCCTGCAGTCGTCCTCTGCACGGCACAGGGTGGGCCAAGCGTGGCCAGGCGTGTCTACCCCCAAGGGCCCCTCCGCCCCTCACCCCGGAGTCCTGCCCACCGCGGTGCTCTGGACTTTTCTTTCCCGTTGGGGGCCCCACTTCTCCCTCTGATTGCTCAGCAGCGAATGGGGTCTCCGCACCTGCTTTGACCTCCCCCCTTCCTCTCCTGGCCAGACTTCCTTCCTCGCCACCACACCTCTTGTGCTGTTATGTCATTTTATATCCCAAAGGTTGCTAGCAACAGAAGGAGGATGCCGAGTCTTAGGTCGGGGGAAGGTACGGGGGAGGCAGAGACACGCAGGAGGAGCTACCCCCTCCGCCTGCCCCGCCCCGTGACCCCCGAGGACCTGCTGTTCTCCCACACTGCCGGACATGCCACTGCCACCTGCAGGATGGACGTTCCTTCCCCTCTCCTCACGCTGTGCCCAGGAGCCGAGCCCGACCTCCACCTGCCGGCCGCTCCCCATGGGGAAAGAGGCTGAGACAGCGGCCCCAGACTCTGGCTTTCTTGGGGAAGATCAAAACACAAGGCTCGGGGCTCGGGGCTGGGGCATGGGAAGTGCCAGCGCCCAGGCTGGGGAGGGAGGGAAGCACCCAGAGGAGACAGAGCTGGCCTGGGAGAGAGACCCCCGCGAAGGGGGTGGCGCCACCCTAGAGCCCAGCTACACCCTTCCAGCTCCCTCTGCCACCAAGGGAAGGCGCCCCCGAGCGGGCACTGGCTCACGGCTAGACTGAGTGGTCTGGCTTCTGTCAACCACGGCGACTCCTCTGTGTGACAGCCCGTCTGAGCTACCAAGTGAGGTCCTGAAAGGCTTGGTGACGTGTCAAACATCACCTTCAGACAGCCGCCCTGGAGCGGGGAAGAAAGCTCCGTGTGTCATCGCAGACCAAGAGAGCTCTCGCTCCTGCTTGGAAGCTCTGCGGCGCTCTGACCCCAATGCGGAACGGAGAGAAGGGGCGTCCCCTCCCCCGGCACACGTGGGGATCTACGCAAGGCCGCAGGGCCAGGCAGAGGCAGAGCCCGAACCAGAAGCAAGTGCTCTAGACCGTGACAACTTCCTGCCTACTCAAAACCGGCGTTGTGGGCATTTCCAGTGTCTCTGCCTGAAAAGGTGCTGACCCGCAAACACTTTCGGGTTCCGAACGACACCTTCCCTGTACTGAAACAGAGGCGTCCTCTCTCACATACGCTCCCTGATACGATCTGCTGGATTACTCAGCTTCCTGTGTGCACAAAACTCTCTATGAGGAATAGAGAAAAGAAAGGGAAAAGTAATTCTGCACCTGCGTGCAGGAGTTGCAGGCAGGGGACCGCATTTCAGCCCCGTCTGGGGAGGGAGGGAGCCCACCAGCCTCCTTCCCAAGCAGAAGCGCTGTCACCAGGAGAGAGTGGGAGGAGCTGGGGACGGACACCTGTGGGCAGGGAGGGCCAGGGCAGCTGGAGAGGCACAGGCCAGCGGGACGCATAGCTCTGCACTGAGGGGCCTGCTCTTGGAGGGTCTCCTCTCAAGGGGCACCTTTCCGTGGACGGCCCCAGGTAAACCCCGACCACCCAGCGTGAGTGTCATCATGGGCGTGACCATGCCCGCAGTGAGTGTCCCAGGACCGCCACCCTCTGGCCTGAGGAGCGTGCCCGCTGGGCACCGGCTGCCCATCCCGAGACCTACGCTGAGCCACCAGGTGCCGTGGCCCTCCTGCCTCCCTGCGCTGCCCTCCTGCCCGCTCCGCAGCGCAGGGCAGCAGCGCCTTTCCCCGGGGTCCACGCCCGCTCTTGCAACGCTCTGTCCCCACCGACCTATCCGCAGTCCCACGCTTCCCTGGGCGGAGTCACGACTACCATGACAGCACGTTCCGATGTCACCGCACGTGGCTCCTACGTCAGAAACACGCATGCACAATAAGCTGCGTAATACGTAAACACGTTTACGTTGCGTAAATACGTTTTCAAGCAACATTGCTGGCTAAGTTTTCTTCTTTACACATGAGTGGCTGACATCATGTGCACGCGGCAATTTTTCCTAACCCGCCTTCACAGTGCAGGCGCCACGAGACGCTCCACGCCGACGAGCTCGCAGGTGCCCCGCCCCTCCAGGTGGCCTCGCCACAGAGGCCACCCCAGCCACTGGGCTCTGGAGCACCCATGCGACCAGTCCCTGACAGTAATGCAATCGAGACTGAGGCACAGTCCTCCCCCGTTGAAAGCACGTGCCCGACAGTCTACGCGGACAATTTGTCGAGTTTTGTGAGAACCATCAGATGCATGCACAGCAGGAAGCCAAGCGCTGTATTAAGAACCTTAGCCGAATCCCTTCATTCACTAAGAGATCCCAGCCAGGCTCTTTGGGCTCATTCATCTCTCTAACTCAGCTGCTCCTGGAGTGAGGAGGCCCCTCGCGCTCCCGGCACTTACAGAGACGCGCGCACACAGACTCCCGAGCCACCCACAGAACACGGAACACGGGCTCTGAGCTTGCCGTTCCCTGCTCCGGGCCATCAGGAGCCACCTTCCTTCCTAGCCAGGGGAGCTTACATCGAGACATAGGGAACTGCCTCAGCAAGAAACCAGGGTAAAACGATACGGCACCCCTGCCGCATAATAAACCGATTCCAAAAGTCTGACATAAAACAGCACGCCAATTCAAACAGGCCGCTTGGGATCCCTGAGAAATAACCGTTTTGAAACCTGTGATCCTCTGAAACTTCAGGCGCTGACGTGCTCGGAGAAGACGAGAGCAATCTGTCCGCTCGCTGCAGCGCGCTCTTGCCAGGACTGAGACGGCTAAATGCAAAGGCCGGCTGTCACCGTCAGCACATCCTGTTAACGATGCCTCCTCTGACGCAAACCTGCCGCCCGACCTCCTCCCCGGCGGGCACGCTGCTCCGGGCTGCAGGCCACAGCGGGAAGCGGCTCATCCCGCTCTAGGTGCACTCATAAATCCCGCGGTGAGGTCTAACGCGCGACGCCACCGCAGGACCCCCGTAAATCTGATCCGAGACACGTTAATGGATCGGCTGTTCCGCCAGCATTTACACGCAGAGCAACCACTTAAAGACGGCTTCATTTGTCTCGGCTAATCTCCCCCCCACTGAGCGCGGCGGGCCAGAGCCCTTCCTGACGCGGATTCTCCGCTGGGATAGTCGGGGAGAGAGATTCACGATGAGAATGCTTTTTTCCTAATGGAAGGGAATTATAGCCTCTTCTTCAAGACACGGCAAAATTTAATTTTGGAAAAATTTCTCCAGTTTGCCCCAATCCTAACACCCTGTATTGTATGTCAACGTCACGCTTGGTGGAAACAATCAGTTTTAAAAGTGGTTATTCCTTTAGCAGCACAAGACAAAAAGGAAAAAAAAAGCAAAAAAAAAAAATATTAAAACAAGAGAAAAAAAAGATGTAAATTATTAAAAAAAAATAAAAGTGGTTATAAGAACTTTGCCCAAAGCCTTTGCCAAGGGAAGACTGTCTTACATGAAGTGTACAGTCTCATTTTTAAGGAACTTAAACTCATATACAAAGAAAATTCATACTTTTGCTTATAGATATTAATACTAAGTAAGTTCCAAATCTAATTCCTTTTGGTACGTTCATTTTAGGGCCAATCTGCTGTTTCTCCCAACTGAAATATATTTCACATTAATCATATCACATTAAGAAACAAACTTTAAAACATTTAAAATTTTTAAGGCTTAAAAACTTAATTTTTAAAAATGAAATTGAAAAGTTTAATTTTTAAATTTTATATTTTTGGAGTTTTATGACAACCCCAGACTCCCCAAAATTATCAAGTTTTTTGTTCTTTAGCTGACACAGGGTTTTATTAAATTAATTAATTAATTTTTTAGAGATAGGGTCTCATTCTGTTGCCCTGGGTGGAATGCAGTGGTGTCATCCTAGCTCACAGCAACCTCAAACTCCTCAAGCAATCCTCCTCCCTCAGCCTCCTCAGTAGCTGAGATAACAGGTGCAACATGCCCAGCTAATAATTCTTCTATTTTGGGTAGAGACAGGGTCTCGCTCTTACTCAGGCTGGTCTTGAACTCCTGAGCTCAAGTGATTTTCCTGCCTCGTCCTCCTAGAGTGCTGGGATTACCAGCGTGAGCACTGGGCTTGGCCTGAAGTGACAGTTTAAACGAAACATCAGGCCTACAATGGGTAGCCAGACCTACGTGGGTATTTATACAAAATCCACACAGAAAAAGAATAAGAACAATTACCCTTGTCTGCAATTTTATGATGTGATTTTCATTCAATTTCCATGCAAATGACATCGGTAGCATTTCTCTTTTCCTCAAATTTAATGTGTAAAAGAACCAGTTGCCTCGACTTTGCGATTCGTACATATACAAAAACCAACACATAAACATTCACGGCAGCATTGTTTACAATATCCAAACAGTGGAAACCATCCAAATGCCCATCAACTGATGACAGGATAAACAAAACCTGGTCCACCCGTACAGTGGAAGATTATCTGGCCACAGAAGGGAGGAAGCTCTGATACACGCTACGATATACATGACGTCACTGGATTCCATCGCTATGGAATATCCCCAGGAGGAAAATCCACGGGGACAGAAAGCAGACTGTGGGTGCCAGGGGCCGGGGGGCGTGGCAGGAGGATGGGGGTGACTGCTAATGGGGACGGGGTCTGTTTGCATTTTAGAATTACACAAGAGGTGATGACTGCACAACCTTGTGAGTGCACTAAAAACCACTGAAACGTATGCTTTAAGTGGTCACGGCATATAAACTAGATATCAATGTTTAAAGTCTCCCCGCCCCTCTTTCTCTCTCTCTTCCCTATTCTGCCATCCCAAAGCCTCGCAACTTGTATTGGGGTGAAAGCAGTTTTCGAGAAGAACATGGTTTTCGATGTTTCAGATATGGTAACGAGTCTAACAGCAAAACCTTTGTTGGATAAAAAAAATCTATATCAAGGTTTTAGGAAAAATCAACAACTCGGACGTAGAAGCAAAAAAAAACCTCAAGTTCCTACTAGTAAACCAAACTCAGGCTTTGGAACTCCGTGAAACAAAGCTAAACCCGTCTGAGTGCCCCCCTTTCTCTGTCCGCACCGTCAAAACTGCGGTAACGAAGTCACTCCCAGTGACGAGCGCAAATTAGTCCTGAGAGACTCGCAGAGGCTCCCGCCCAGGGGCAGACCACGGGCAAGCGCCAGGTGATGACACTTCAGACCCGACAGGAGAAAGGAAGTGTCTTCCCCACCTGGGGACTCTTGGAAACCCGCGCTGGGGTCAGGTAGGACAAAGAGCTTCACCTCCAGGCTGAGGCCCACTCCCTTCCTTCCCGGCCTCAGCGGAAGAGGGCGGGCCGCTGGCGCCACCGACCCAACTTAAACTGTGTTCTTGAACCCACTGGTCTGCCTGACAGCCTGGGGGTCTAGACACCAATCGGACAGATGCGAAAAGACTGAGCATCAAAGACAGCCAGTCCACCGCAAGGAAAAATAATGAGCGGCGACAACTGTCCGTCCTGGGAAAGCAGCTGTAAATAGATTAAGTGATGTGCACACTAAAAACAACTGTGCAAATCTGCAGTGACATGGGGGAGATTTCTACTGTGTGAGGGAACAAGTGAGCTCTAACATTATAAGATGTGCAGAGAAAAGGCCTAGAAGGTTTAGAGATCTCCGAACGGTGGAATTACAAGTTATTTTCCCTTCCTTCATCGTTTTTATATTGTATTGATTTTTTTTTTTTTTTGAGACAGAGTCTCACTCTGTCATCCAGGCTAAAGTGCCGTGGCGTCAGCCTAGCTCACAGCAACCTCCAACTCCTGGGCGATCCTCCTGCCTCGGCCTCCCGAGTAGCTGGGACTACAGGCATGCGCCACCATGCCCGGCTAATTTATTCTCTATTTTTTTTAGTTGTCCAGCTAGTTTCTTTCTACTTTTAGTAGAGATGAGGTCTCGCTCTTGCTCAGGCTGGTCTCGAACTCCTGAGCTAAAACGATCCTCCCGCCTCGGCCTCCTAGGGTGCTAGGATTATAGGCGTGAGCCACCACACCCGGCCTGCATTGCTTTTCGAAAAACCAGTGAACATACGTCACGTTTCTCATAAGCAAAAAAGGGGAGAAAGCGTGCCCCTCCCACCACCCCGGCCAAGGGGGGAGGGACTCCCTGGGACGCACCTTCCGAGTTGAGGGTGATGAGGGTCACGTTGCTGCCGATGCTCTGGCTCCCGGACTGCCCGCAGTTGGAGACCGAGTCGCTGGCCTCCGAGCCGCTCTCCCCGTCCTCATGGTGGCTGTCGTCCTGGCCCGGCACCTTCACCACGATGGTGTTCTGCCGCCGCCCGGGAACAGCGCTGGACGGGAGAGAAACACACCGGCCCCATGTCGTGAGCGCCACACAGCAGGCGGGCGGGCGGGGTCGGGGGGGCCCCTCGGGGACACGCCTCTCTCCCTGACCCACCGCGGACTCCGGCCAGCCTGGGCCAGCGAACCACAGCCTTCTGCACAGCTCTCCCTACGGAGAGCGTCAGCCATTTAATGGTAGAAAACGGTGTGGGGGCGGGGGGAAGAGACTGCGTCAAATAAAACCTAATCACCTAAAGGAAACATTTCCATCATAAAGGGGGTAAAATCGAGGCTCGCTGTGACCCAGGCCTAGCACGCTGCCCTGACGGCAGAGGTCACCCTACCACGGCTGACACTTGCCAGAGCCGCTGTGACGGCCATGTCCAAGGAAAGGCTGACTGGACCGAGTGCCCTGGACCAGGTCAGTCCGGTCCAGGCTCTCAGGGCTCCCTGCCACTGGCTCCGCCTCCAGAAACGCAGCCACCACTCCCAAGCACTCACAGGGACAAAAAGCACTCAAGTGGCCTTAAAAAGACAGCCAAGGTCCCCTGGGAGCTGCCCTGGTCACGGGGGCCCTGACGAGAACAACAAAGTGCGGCCAACACACAGGACCCCAGGGTCAGCCCCGGAGAGTGCTCGGAAAACACTCCTGGAGACCTGTGACCTGCCTCTTCCACGGCCCTGTCAATACCCCTTGACGTGGGCCACCACACACCGAGACAGCGGAAACAAGCATGACTCCTTTGTGCAAAGTCAAAAACGGGTGTTGGCCACTGGCCACACCCAGAGGAGGGAGCTGCCCTTGGCGCTCCGGGGACTTGGCTCCACGGAGGACTATCTGCGCCGCACTTGCCCCTCGCCACTCAACCCGCCGCCACCGGGCTCGGCGTGGGCCACAAGAGAGGCAGGACAGACAGGCCCTGCACCTTCTCATGCCCGCCTGCCACCTTCCCCTGCGGGCAGGCCCTGCACCCACCGCTGCCGGCCTGGGAACCTGAGCCGAGACGACAGAGAAGCAGCACAGAGCCGGAGGAGGGACAACCCCACAGAAGAGACAGAGAAAAAAGCAAAACAGAACTTCGTGAAGACACAGACAAGAAACAAAAAGCAACGACGACACCCGCCCGGGGTGTGTCACTGGGACAGCAGACCCCGACCGCCGGGCAAGGGCCACCTGCTGTCGGGGCGGTGGCCGTGTCTGCTGTCCACCGCCATTTCTGACCAAGGCTCCATTCAAAGTGTCTCAAAAGAAAAGGAGCAAAAAGGCCACGAACTCAGCACGCCCACTTCCTGCAGCAAACGCAGACAGGCCGCGTGTTTACCCGACGTGCTTCTGCACAGACAGACAGACACGAGTGACCAACGAGCTAGGCTGAGGGACAGACACCTTCACGCACTGCTGTGAAGAGACAAAGCCGTCTCCCTCCACGCCCTCACCGGCAGGAGGCTCGGAGTCCCGGAGTGCCCCCGAGCCACTCCCTCCGCACAGCCACCAAGCAGGGCCGGGCCCTCCCCGACCCCCGAGAACCGGGGCGGCGCCTGCCGGGCTCAACCCTGTGCCCAGAGGTGACCCGCGTGCTCGAATGTGGCCTGGCTGGGGACACTGGCTCATTCCCACGGGACACATCGCAGTGGGGGCGGGGGGAGTGAGGTTGGTGCCGTGCTACTGACTTGCTAATGACATTTTCCAGGGAATCCGGCGCCCTGTTGCTCAAGGGGTCGTCCATCTTGGCTACAATGGTGTTCTGCCGGTCATTGTTGAGTATTACTGTAGTCTGGGGGACGACGCTACAGAACAAAAGAATCACAAAGAAAAAGAAGACCTTAAAACAGCGGCATTCATTGAGTGCATTCGAGTAATTCAATACAGTCAGCCCCAGGACCTGCGCCAGGGGAGGGTGCCCAGACATCAGAGACCCGAACTGCCCACTCTGCGCCGCAGGCAGAAGATGCCCGGACCGCAGCTCACGTCACCCGATCAGCGCAGCCAGCGTTCAGATTGATCAGACATTTCCTGAAGTTGTCTTAAATGGTTTATTTCTGTCACTTGCAGGTTAAAGATTAAAAAGTCGTGAAAAAGTAGGATCCAAAAACATATTCTTAGGCATAAGAATTAGCAATAAAAATTTCTTTCCAATGTCTAATGAGATAATCAAAATATAATGTAAAATCAACCTCCCAAATAACCAGCCACACCAGAGAAAAAGGAATAACCTAAGTGTAAAAAGCTTCAAAGACTAGTTTCCAAAGAAAGAAAGAAGCTTCTGGAGCTTCCTAGCTTTGGAAGGCTCACGATCTAATCCCACCCCACCTCCTGGAAGCCATTCTCATGCACTGACAGCATTCTGTGAGTCTGAACCCACAGCCCCAAATCACAACAGGAGCAAGTAAGTTGGGAACGTTCATGTTTCCTCTTTCCCGGGAGCAGAAATGACCCCCGGGAACACCTTGGGTCAGGACAGGCCCAGGTGGAAGGCAGGGCTCGTGCACAGGTGCAGCGGCCTCGGGAAACAGGCACCCCCAGGACACACCCCGTGCCTCACACCTCACTGAGGCCATGTCCCAACTAAGGGAGGACGGCTGATTCCAGGACCCGGCAGGGAGCGCATAGCGAGCCTGGACAACCGCCGGCAGCACCTGGTAAGGAAGTGCGCAGAACAAGCGAGGGTCAGAAAACCCACGATGGCAGGGGCAGGGCACAGGGCACAGGGCACAGGAGCCAACTGAAAGGGCTGCTGCTGACGGCCAACGCTGGAACAGTTTGAGCAACGAAATAAAGCAGTGTTGGATTCTAACCCAAAGTGTAAAATGACTACTTGTGAATGCTGATGCGCACACACCACCAAACATGCTAAGAAGAGATGACTCTCCCGTGCAAAACAATAACGTTTGCAGATTCCCACAGATGCAGCGCAACCACCTGCTCCTGGGGGGGGCAGGGTGCTGGCACAGCAACTTACTTCCAAAGAGTGACCCTGGGAAAGGGACAGACGGACTTCACTGAGGAAAAGCCTGACAACTGTGCCCCAGCCAGGTGTCCCGCATCAACACGAGCCACACCATAGCGCGCAGCCCTGAAATGACGGGATGGGGTCCCCCTCCCCCCAAACCAACTCCCCAGCTGATCAGGAGGAAGGCATGGGCAGATCCAACAGAGGGGCGCCCCTACAAAATACCTGACCCAGGCCTCCTCAGAACATCATCAAAGACAAGGAGAGTGCAAGAAAGTGTCTCGGATCCGAGGAGATGCCGCAGCAGGTGGTGCCGTGTGGGCCCCCGACATTTGAGAGGTCCCAGGGACACCAGCGACAGTATTACGCTAATAGATTCCAGCATCTAGATGAAAGGAAAAATCCCTTGAGAGACACAAATTCAACATCACCAACTCAAGGAATTCTACGTTCACTAATGCAACTAGGCCCAGATGGCCTCACTGGCAAATTCTATCAAATATTTAAGGCAGAAACAAAACCAATCCTACAGAAATACTCAGACAATGAAAGGCAACTTTTCAGCTCGTTTTTTGAGGCCAGCATTCTCCCGATAACAAAACAGATAAGGACACACCAAACGGAAAACTACGGAGTGATCTGCCCCATGAACATGGACGCAAAAACTCCTAACTATTAGCAAATCACCCCAATAGTATATAAAAGGGTAAAACACTATGATCACGTCAGGTCTAATTATAACAGAAACGCAAGGTCGGTTCAGCATTCAAAGTCAGTGCAGTTCACTGTAACAACAGAATCAAGAAGGAAAACTGTACAATCATCCCAGGTAGATGTGTAAAAACTTGAAAATTTGATGCCTGCTCATGACAAAAACTCTCAGGAAACAAGGAATAGAAGGTTGAAGAACCTTCTATTCATTAGGTTGAAGAACTTTCATTAGGTTGAAGAAGTCCTTCAACCTAATGAAAAGCACTTATGAAAATCTGACACTTAACATCATACTTAACAATGAGAGTCTAGATGCTTTCACTCAAAGATTAGGAATCTGGCAAAAATACGAAGAAAGGTCGGGCACGGTGGCTCACGCCTGTAATCCTAGCTCTCTGGGAGGCCGAGGTGGGCGGATCGTTTGAGCTCAGGAGTTCAAGACCAGCCTGAGCAAGAGCGAGACCCCATCTCTACTATAAATAGAAAGAAATTAATTGGCCAACTAACATATATACAGAAAAAAAAATTAGCCGGGCATGGTGGCATATGCCTGTAGTCCCAGCTACTCAGGAGGCTGAGGCAGCAGGATTGCTTGAGCCCAGGAGTTTGAGGTTGCTGTGAGCCAGGCTGACGCCACGGCACTCACTCTAGCCTGGGCAACAAAGCGAGACTCTGTCTCAAAAAAAAAAAAAACGAAGAAAAATCACTGAAATGGAGATCACAGCCAGTGCAATAAAGTAAGAAAAGGAATAAAACTTTGATAGGAAGAAGTAAAACTGTCTTACAAAGACAACATAACTATGTACATTAAAAAATTCCTACAGGAAAGCACTAAAACAAGTGAATTCAGAAATGATGCAGAATAAAGGTCAGTGTAGAAAGACCTATTGTACTTCTACAAGCTACCAGTGACAACAGGAAATTGAAATATAAAACACAATACCATTTATGATAGCATCTAAAAGTACACGGAGATAAATTTAACAAAATGTGCACAGTGGCTGTACACTGAAAACTCTGCAACAGTGCTAAGAGAAATTAAAGACCTGTGAGAATGGAGAGAAGTACTATGTTCATGAATCAGAACACCCAGTACTGTCAAGATAGCAATTCCTCCCAAGTCAACCTACAGATTCTACACAACCCCAATCAATGAGTTACTCAGTTATTCTAAAACTAGAGAAGTATTCCAAATTATTAGAATGTATATGACCTATGAAAACATTTAAACGTATGTTTATTATTAGCTTTGGTTAGTAGATTATGTCTCTGAATCAGATTATGTTAACAGTTGCTCAAGTTGCATGTGTTTCAACTGTTTTCTTTGGTTAGCACTCAGCCCTGACATGTACAGAGCATCACAAGTAGGTCACAAAGAGTGTGCCGCTGTTCAAGATGGCGTCGTCGGCAAGTCAGGAAGAGAAATCACATGTACACAAAATTAAAAGGAAGCTACCAAAGTTCAAAATGAGATAACAAAAGTTAAGGAAGCCTGTCTTGGCTCTACAGCATAGCACGGGCACCTCTGCAGCTACCTAACGTCTTCAAAGTCAAAACCTCATGTCACTACACCCAAAATTACACTCGAGCAGCATCCACAGGTATGGCACACCTGCAAGAAGAAAAAAAGCACCCACCTAAAAGAACTAAAAGTCCATTTTTCTTGTCCCCAAGTGGACGGCTGCTGTTGGAGGAAACCCGTCCAAGGAATCTCACAAATATTTTAATCACGATGATTTAACTGCGGCTTCAAAGAATTCCTTCTTTCTTTTCTTTTCTCTTGAATTTATTTAAAGAATGTCATTCAGGTGTAGAATCTGAAAATCTAGATCCAAAATACCAAATGAGGTTGGCAGTCCTCCACTGCTTTCCATGTTCCAGGGAGTAAGGAGAATAAATAAACAGCTCTCAGCACTGATAGCACAGACTTGGCGGCCAGTTTTAATTAGAAACAGCCGACAGGTGGGGCGGATTTCGATGAGCAGAGAGGGCTGCAGCTGTGGCCGTGTGGGCCATGCTGGCTCTGAGCAGGTGCAGCCGCCCCAGGGGACGGGCGACAGGCACCTGAGTGGACGCTTCTCCCCTTCCCGGAGGCCTTAAGGCGCCTGTGTTTGTCCTGCGAGATTATACAGACTGCAACGAGTCCTTCACACCCAGTGAAGGGCGGGCCTGGGGACCTTTAGTTGTTTTGTTTTGTTGAGACAGAGTCTCACTTTGTTGCCCAGGGTAGAGTGAATGCCGTGGCGTCAGCCCAGCTCACAGCAACCTCAAACTCCTGGGCTCAAGCGATCCTGCTGTCTCAGCCTCCCAGGTAGCCACCATGCCTGGCTATTTTTTTTTTTTAATATTTTTAGTTGTTTGGCTAATGTCTTTCTATTTTTAGTAGAGAATGGGTCTTGCTCTTGCTCAGGCTGGTTATGAACTCCTGACCTTGAGCGATCCTCCCGCCTCGGCCTCCCAGAGTGCTAGGATTACAGGCGTGAGCCACCGCGCCCGGCCCTAGTTGTTTTTAAGAGCATGTGATTTGGACATAAGACAACCTGTAAGTTACATACTGCTCAACTTTATTTTAAACATCTGAGGCTCAGAATAAATAATTCATAGAAGTACTAACTACTCAGAATGCTAACCTATTTTTAACTTTTTGGGGAGACTTTTCCTTTCCTATGTTCCACTGCTCACATTTTAGACATTTATTTACTCATATGTGTTTACAAATCAGTACGTTTCTAAGTTAAATATTTTCCCTTGATATGCTGGGATTAAGTTCTTACGCACTCTCTCTCCCTACAAGTTCTTACAACAGCTTTCAACTGCTGGCAATTTTTATTTCTCACTTTCAGAACTTATATGGAAAGAAACGCCAGCTTTAAGTCATTCTTTAGAAGTCAGACCTTCTTCAAGCCATTCAAATATATTTAAAACTTTGATACGAGAAAACATACATTAATGTTTAAAACTGTGAGAAAATGGAGGAATGGTTCCTCCATTAATCTCACATTAATTTCTATAAGTCATGTTTTTATTAGCGAGACTGATAAACTCCATGCTGATATACAATAAACGTATTCCACGATAGGTTGATTTTTACCTTGCCAGTATGACTCTTTAAAACCAGAAAAAATTAATTTGGGTTAATGAGATTACGCATCTGGGTTAGTATTAGAAAAGTTCCCTTTTATTTTACCGTGTGTTGACACAGAGAAAGCCACGGCAGGTCTCTAGGTGGCCTCAGGGGGTGCCGCACTCCCCCCCCCCCACCTGCTTCCGTGATGACCAGCGGCGTGAGAGGGCCGGCACCACGGCAGCCCCAGCGCACACCCACGTCCTCTTCCGCTCCTCCCCTCTGAAAGACGAGGAGGCTAGGAGCGCAGACTGAAACGACCGCGTGACCCACCGAGGCCACCCCACAGTGCCAGTCGGGGAACTGTGACGCCCCGAGGCCCGGGCGCCCCTCGTGCACACCGAGTTCCGAGCTGGGCCTGCTCCCACCCAAGCACACTGACGCCCCACTCTCCGGTTTCTGGAGCCCCCCCACACACACGCACACACACAGCCAGTCCTCTCCCGGGGCCGAGAAACTGTCGCCAACTACCGCTGGTGGGACCTAAACGGAGAGACTGCGCCAACGCGTTCCCTAACTCACAGAGATGGCCTGCCCGGCACAAGCACGGAAGTGACAAGGGACAGGTGGCCAACCTCGGCACGCAGGGCTCCTGTGCACGGGGAGCGTCATTCGTCCTTTCGTTTTATCCCTGAGAGCAGGGGTTCTCGATGGAGGTGCCCGGGGTGCCGTGAGCCCCCGTGGGACACAGGTGGCTGACGTGGCTAAGAGACACCGGCAGGGTCTGGTGGGTACAGGCCGCGGAGGCTGACACCTTCCTTGCCCTGCTCAGATCCTCCCGCACGACCTTCCCAGGTCCCAGACAGCCGGGGAGGGAAACCCGCCTCCAGCTCTCCGAACCGAGGATCTTACCCCATGCTTCATCCACACACTAAACAGCTTTGCGCACTGCTAATGTGACTTCAATTTTCCAGGAATGCAACTATTGTGCAAGTCCAGAAAAACTATACTTTGCTTTATCTGAAACTTCTTTAGGGATGGCTCATCCTTCTGTAATAGTCTGTGACAGCGGGCGTCTGAGTCCCCGCGTGATACCCAGGTCAGTCTGCAGGGACCGTCCTCCCAGACCTGGGGGCACCTGGCTTGTCACCGGGAACGAGTAGCTCATTACATACCACTGTCATGTTTCTCTACTACAGTATACTGGGGACAGCCTATTAATTTTACATTAAGAATTTTTTTTTTTTGAGACAGAGTCTCGCTTTGTTGCCCAGGCTAGAGTGAGTGCCGTGGCGTCAGCCTAGCTCACAGCAACCTCAAACTTCTGGGCTCAGCAATCCTGCTGCCTCAGCCTCCCGAGTAGCTGGGACTACAAGTGTGCACCACCATGCCCGGCTAATTTTTTTCTCTCTATATTAGTTGGCCAATTAATTTCTTTCTATTTATAGTAGAGACCGGGTCTCGATCTTGGTCAGGCTGGTTTCGAACTCCTGACCTCGAGCAATCCGCCCGCCTCGGCCTTCCAGAGTGCTAGGATGACAGGCGTGAGCCACCGCGCCCGGCCTTAATTTTAAATTTTAGATTATATTTTCTAAACATTGCACTTTAGGATAAAGGGGCATTACCAAAAAATGTTGCCCTAAAGAAAAGGCACTGGGTCTGAGCGGCTGGCACGCCTGTGCTGAGAACACAACCGACAGCCTCGTGCAGGAGAGAGCGCACTGGTGGCCGTACAAACGCAGTGCCAAGGCCCATCCCGGAGGACGCCAGGCGCAGCCCGCCTCCCCTCTGGGGACCGTGAGTGCCGATCCCGGCACCGCCAGATGGAGAGCGGGGAGGGGCCGGGAGCGATCAGACACACCAGGGCACTTCTGAGAGTTGAAGGAGGCGCCAGCGATCACACCGGCACAGTGGGCACCACCTGGGGCTGTCCCAGACAAACCCGGGCAGGCGGCCACGGTGATGCCGGGGCGTGTTCGTGAGCACCCGAAACTCACCAGCCAAGGAACCCTCCTCTCCCTTCCCACGGTCCCAGGTAAAGTCCACAAGGCACCTAACACCGCTCCGGCCAAACCCGCACACACAGGCAGGTGGCACCAGCAGCCCCCTCAGACAGTGACGGCCAGGCCACAGTGGTCCTCCCAGGCCCGGTGGGGCTCCCACACCTCTGCACCCCCAGCCTGCTGCTGCCCACCGTCCTCACCCCCCAGACACACGGGCCAGGGGAGCCAAGGGAACAGCCCTCGGGGACAGCGCTGCGGGCTCTCGGCAAGCACAAAGACACGTCTGTCTACCGCCACCAGTGGGACTTCCCCCGGGCTGGTTGTGGGAAC
Organism: Mirza zaza; assembly: GCA_008750895.1. NCBI lineage: Eukaryota > Metazoa > Chordata > Mammalia > Primates > Cheirogaleidae > Mirza > Mirza zaza. The sequence goes on from VSMD01015928.1 coordinate 31,920, forward strand.
GGCACAAAGGCCAACAGGGCTGGTGGTGATGGCCCCACAGCCTGGGCTTCGGCTGACCCTCGAGCTAGAGGCACTGGCCCGGTGCCTGGGACGGGAGTCACACGAGCGGGCCCGAGTTCCGATCCACCCACTATCCGTAAGGTTTCTGTCCAGATGCTACATACGCCACCGCACGTCTCTCTAGGTTGGACCCTAATCCAGCGGTCCCCAGCCTTCCTGGCACCAGGGACCGGTTTCACGGAAGACAGTCTTTCCATGGATGGGGGTGGGGAGTGGCTGTAAACGCAGAAGCAGCTCTGCTCGCCGCCCGCCACTCGCCCGCTGTGCCCCCTCACCCCCCCACCCCCGCCCTGTGCCTAAGTTTCATGAAAGACGATTTTTCTACACACCGGTACCAGTCCTCCGCCTGAGGGTTGGGGACCACAGCCCTAAACTGTCTTAAAAAAAAAAAAAAACTAAGCCCGATAAAAACTGCAGACTTGACTGGAAAGTCTGACGCGCTCGGGCGGAATTCGCGCACGCCGAGCACGAGGAGAGCGCAGCTAAAGACTGGCCGGCCGGGCCAGGAGAAGGAAAGGCGGCAGAGGCGCGTCTTCACAGACCGGGCGGGTCAGCTCCGAAGACACGCCGCCTCGCCGGCCTCACGTCAGAAAGAGAACGTGAGAAGGGCCTCGAGGCACGCCGGCAGGGCGACTCGCGCTCAGTCTTGGCCCGAGCGAAACCAGCGCCCTGGAACTGTGGGGGCGGCGGCGAGCGGAGGGACTGCGCGGGCCAGCCGGGGCGACGGGGGACTCGGCCCGTTCTTACCATCGCACTTTGTTGCAGGTCTGGGTCGCGCCAAGCGGGGAGCCGGCCACCATGGGGACCTGGATGGGGCTGTGCTGCTTGCTGGTGACCAAGTCCAGCTTCTCCTCCAGCGACTTGCACGTGGCCTCCAGCGCCTGCAGCTTGGCCTCGATGCTGTCCAGCCGCAGGCAGATCGTCTGGTTGATGGAGTACAGGAACGACTGGAAGCGCGAGAGAGGGGCGCTTTAGGAAGGGCACCTCGGGCTTCAAGGGGACGATTCCGAGAAACGCCGGACAGCTATCTCCTAATTTTAACTGCATCTGTTCCGACAAAAACGATCCCTGCGCTGTAACTAGCTCCTTAGTTATGAGCCAGAACCATCTGAGTAAACAAGTTCGCATCTCAAATGCAAGTCACATTTTGTGCGTGCAGTGCGACCACTTCGCCAGGGTTTTACTTGCATGCACTGTTGTGATTTTTAGTTAAGCCCAGGTAATAAAAATGTCATCTTTAATATCTTGTTATATTAATATTAATTAATATTAATTATTAATATTAATATCTTGTTATATTAATCAGTAAATTTACATAAAACTAGTCAACTCTTTCTGGCAATGGGAACAGATCACACCTAACATCAGAAGAGCAGAAAACCCTCGCTGGCCCAACTGCCCTGCGGAGAAGATCAGATCTCCTACGTGTGCCCTGGTTCTGACACCTGGCGCCGTGCGCTCCTGAACGGCAAGCCTGCCCCCTAGTGGCGAAGAGCTGCATGGCTGCGTCTAGTCCCGGTTCCTGTTTTCAGGCAGTTCGCAGGAAGTAGCGCATTGTGCGCAGGGCTCCTGACCTGAGCAACAGAGCAAACTCGCAACCACACAGGCAAGTTCTCCACTTGCCCCGCCCGCTGCCCCTGCCAGGAGCACACGTGGAAACGGGTCGGTCAAGCAGGAGTCCTGCCTGCTGTGCAGCAGAGACACCTCCCCAGGTCCCCCCAGCTGAGAGACGGTCTCAGGTGCTGCAGAGCAGCAGGTAGGGACAGTACCACCGGCCCTGCTGGGCGGTACCTGAGCCCGGGCACCTGACTGGAGAGGCAACACCTGAAAGCAACGAAGAGCGTGTGCCGTCTTCCTTCTCCTTTTCTGCCCTCGACTTGAGAGCGCAGCGCCCAAGGTGGACACATCAGAAGGAAGGAGACGGGCCCAGGAAGGCATCTGGGAGCTACCCAGAAGAGCTGACGTGGCGCTCAGGGCACAGGCGGGAGTGTGTCACGCACATCCAACTGCAGCTGACCCACAGCGCTGCTTACAGCCCTCTCCCCGACCTGAGGGGATCTGCAGGTCACGAGACCGCAGCGATAACTCGCACTGTGTCTCAATGTGGGTGAAGAAGAAAATGCATGCTCTTCTGTGTGCATTCTCAGCAGGCTGAGCCCGTCTCGTGGGGCACCTAAACGCACCTGTGAGCCTTGCCAGTGTTCCGGGCAGCAGGGCCAGGAAAACCCACACCCACCCGGACAATCACTCTGCCCCAGGCAACCCCTTCTCCCGGCAACAGTGCAAAAATGTGCAGAGGAGACAGCTGAGGATGCTGATTTAAATCCACCCTCCTCTGCTAACGACCCTCAACCCTGAAGCAGTATGAGAGGAAGACACGGCACGTGGTAGGCAGGCGCACATGCACACGCACACCCCCGTGCTCGGCCACCTCGGGGCCGTGAGAGGCCGTGTCCACGGCGCAGCTCATGCACGCGCTTGGGGAAGCCTGAATTGTTTCTGTAACTTGGAAATCTCCAACGTTTGGCTCTTGAATTCTTTAAACGCAATAAAACAACATCACTTTAATTCTGAATTAGAAACGATTCTGGTTGGGGTTGGGGCGAAAATCACTATTACATACTAATAAAACAACTCACCAAAGAAATTAATAATAAGGAAGGAAGAGTAGGAAATAGTATTTTTATTTTTTATTGGCTCCTTAAAATTCAACTTAATTTTTTCTTTTTTTTTTTAGCGACAGGGTCTTTCTTGCTCTGTCACCCAGTGCAGTGGCATCATCGCAGCTCACTGTGATTTTGAATTCCTGGGCTCAGCCTCCCAAATAGCTGGGACTACAGAGGCCTGTGCTACCACACCCGGCTATTTTTTTTTTCCTTTTGGTAGAGACAAGGTCTCACTGTGTTGCTCAGTGACCATAGTGAGTTAGTTGCTCACAATGTTGGTCTCAAACTCCTGACCTCAAGTGATCCTCCCACCTCAGCCTCCCAAAGTCCTGGGGTTACAGGCATGAGCCACCTTGTCTAGTATTTTTATATAAATCTTTTACATACAAGTGATAATAACCATAAACCACTCATATCTACTTGCCAAGGAGGTCCCAGGAAAAAAAAATTAGCCAGGCATGGTGGCGTGCATCTGTAGTCCCAGGTATTCAGGAGGCCGAGGCAGGAGGATCGCTCGAGCCCAGGAGTTCAAGGCTGCAGTGAGCTGTGATGAGGCCACTGCACTCCAGCCTGGGCGACAGACTGAGACCCTGTCTCCGGAAAAAAAAAAAAGAGCAAGAGAGAACAGAAAAGAAAGACAGACGGGAGGAGGAGGAGGCCACGTGAAGGTGAGGCAGAGACAGGAGCGCTGCAGCTGTGAGCCGGTGAGCGCCTGGAGCTGCTAGTGCCGAGGGGAGCAGAAGGAGCCTCCCTCCTGCAGAACCTCTGCAGGGAGTGCGGCCCTGCCGCCACTGATATTTTGGACTTCCGGCCTCCAGAACCATGAGAGGGCGAACGTCTGTTTCCAGCCGCCCTGGTCACAAGCAGCGTGGGAAGGAAGAGGCCTCCACCCCGCGAGACCCGCGGCCGCCCTACCTTTATGGACGGGTCCTGGCAGTTGATTTCCAGCCGCTGGCGCTTCAGGGCCGGCTCGTCCTCATCCGTCACCACGTGATTCTCCAGAACAACTGAAATCAGTCACAGACACAAACACCTGAACTTTCACGTGAATGGCTCCACACCATTCTTTTAGCATTAACGCGGTAAACGGCACCGACACCTTAAGGTGGAGTGAGAAACGGCACAACCGATGTCACACTTCGCCTTTTCACGGTTTAAACTTAAAATTCTCAGTCAGGCAGAAAATAGGATGTCTCCCTAATCCCAGGAAAACCTGAGATGCCAGATAAATTATTTCCCTAATGTGCCGCTGCGTCTGCCCCAACACCAAGCCGCAGCCGTCTCACTCGAGGCCGCCCTGTTGGTTTTAGAGTGATAAACCCAACTAATAATAATGATTTCTTCCCAACTTCAAAATAAGGTCTTGTCTGTTGGCTGCCTCATTTCAAAATCAAAACTACCTTCCGAACATCCCATGTGCAGAGGTGCTGATAATCCCAACAGTCTCAAACCCAACACAGTAACTTGCCCAGAAGCCTCTCTCTCCCCTCCCCCACAGCTGGAGTCAGGTGTCCCCCACCCCCACAGCAACCTCAGGGGGTCACCAGGGCTCCTCTCCCACCCCCCGAGGGACAAGCTCTTCAGCCCAGATGCAAGGCCTGCCACAAATGGCCCCAACTTTCTCTGTCTAAAACTGACTGCAGGCCGGGCGCGGTGGCTCACACCTGTAATCCTAGCACTCTGGGAGGCCAAAGCGGGAGGATTGCTCAAGGTCAGGAGTTCGAAACCAACCTGAGCAAGAGCGAGACCCCGTCTCTACTAAAATAGAAAGAAATTAATTGGCCAACTAATATATATAGAAAAAATTAGCCGGGCATGGTGGTGCATGCCTGTAGTCCCAGCTACTCGAGAGGCTGAGGCAGGAGGATCGCTTGAGTCCAGGAGTCTGAGGTTGCTGTGAGCTAGGCTGACGCCATGGCACTCACTCAAGCCAGGGCAACAAAGTGAGACTCTTGTCTCAAAAAATAAAATAAAAAAAAATAATAAAATTGACTGCAAAAACAGTATTAAAGGTAACCACAAAAACCGTCCACAATCATCTCTGTAAACCACATTTCTATTTGCCTGTGACACTTCCAGCCCTCTCCCCCAGGCCTAGCTCATCTTTAAAATTTTACATATTTGCAATTATAGACAGAATTTTATAGTGGACGATTTTTGCTGAACATTATGTCATGAGTATTTTCTCATTTCGCTACAGTATTTTTTTTTCTTCTCACCTCCTGGCCTCCAATAACCAGTGCGAACTGTCTGGTGTGTTTCCTACCTCTTCCCACGGGTGCACACGCAAGCACACGGCGTCTGCGTGGGAAGGGCAGGAGCATCACCAACGGCTCTGTCTACACCCTCCCTCCCCCCTCTTAACAGTAAGTGTGGACGGCCCTCCAAGGTAATAGCTCTGTCTACACCCTTCCTCCCCTTAGCAGTAAGTGTGGATGGCCCTCCAAGGTAATAGCTCTGTCTACATCCCCCTTAGCAGTAAGTGTGGACGGCCCTCCAAGTTAATAGCTCTGTCTACACTCTTCCTCCCCTTAGCAGTAAGTGTGGACGGCCCTCTGAGTTAATAGCTCTGTCTACACCCTCCCTCCCCTTAGCAGTAAGTGTGGATGGCCCTCCAAGTTAATAGCTCTGTCTACACCCTTCCTCCCCTTAGCAGTAAGTGTGGACGGCCCTCTGAGTTAATAGCTCTGTCTACACCCTCCCTCCCCTTAGCAGTAAGTGTGGACGGCCCTCCAAGTTAATAGCTCTGTCTACACCCTTCCTCCCCTTAGCAGTAAGTGTGGACGGCCCTCCGAGTTACTAATAATAGCTTTGTTGCTGCCGTCATGTTTTTTGGAGATGGGGTTTCCCTATGTTGCCCAGGCTGGTCTAGAACTCCAGGACTTGAGGGATCCTCCCACGCCGGCTTCCCAAGTAGCTGGGACGATCTGGGTTAATAGCTTTAGCCCACTATTTAACGGTAATAACAGTCTGCGAATCTATTCTACAGAAATGAGTGCAGCGTATAAGAATGCATATTATATATACGTACATATGTAACATACATATATATATGAGGATGTTCACTACAGCACTTTTGGCAGGAAAAAAAAAAGTCAGAAACCTGAATGTTCACACGCCTTGACAAACCACTCACTGCACCTGCAAACCACTCACTTGCAAGCAAAGTCACTGTGACCAGACGACATCTGCCTTTCTATAGGCAGTGGGACTGCGAGTGACACTTACCTTCTTCTTTGTACTTTGCTACCTTTTGTATACTTTGCTTTTTATCATTTGTGTGCACTGCTTATAGAGTTAGACAAAAGAACTCCCGTGGCGGTCAACTGGGACGCCAGGCCAGGTCACAGTCACAACCTACCCACGTTCAAACAGGCAGAGTGAGCGCAGCCACGTGGAAATATTAATAAGAAAAATCTGGAAAGACGTGCATGCCAACAATTTTTAAAGCAGCTATACCACTAGGACTATGGGAAACTTTTATTTCTTCTGCTCTCCTGACTATACTGTTGAATTTTACAAAATTCCTAAACCAACTACGAATGCAAGGTGTGTGATGCACCCCGGTGTTGGTGCCCTTTGGGTCACACAGGCCTCGGAGGTTTTAGTAAACAGCCAAGAAATCGTAATTCCCAGGCATGTAAGGAACAGAGGTGGAACGAAATAAAGATTAGAAAGGATTCCTTTTTTGGACTATAGTCTACAAACAGAGAATGTATTTGGGATAAGCTGTTAGAATTTTAAGAGTTCTAAGATGCTTAGAATGTATGTAATTGGACCATTTTTCTTTTGTATCAAGGCAGTGTGTGTGTTTTCCAAAGAAACTGTCACTCGCCTTCCAAAATATAAACAGATATTTTTGAAACTGTTAATACACAGTGATAGTGACCCTTATAACACAAATCAGAAGCCAAATAAGGCGGAAAACTAAAGAACAGCAATTCCTGAAACACTTCCTGCATATTTCTCTGTGGTCGTTCATTTAATTCCGAAATGATTTACATTACTCTCCCCTTCCACACCATAACTAATCTCCAAATGCAGTTTTCTCAATTAACATACAAAATAGATCATACAAGTAAGACATCATACTTTCTTATGGGATTTCTGAAAATTCTCTTTTCTGAGGGGAAAAATGTCAACGTTTCAATTCTAACCCTCCTCAAAGAACAACCAGGCCACCAAAACGCTCGGTGACTTCACTGTGTGCACCTGTCACTTCAGACTTAACAGAACCATAAGATACATACAACTTTAAAGCCAAAAAAAGAGAAATCATTTTAAAATAATAACTGTGACTATTAACCAGGTGTTTTCACAGATAAAATTCCTGAAATTTAGGTTTTTGTACCTAAAGGGTGTCCTTAAAACGAATACTTAGTTAAGGCTTCAAAGTATATTTGTGCCTTTAACCTGACTAAAGAAAATCACCAGCCTTGGTAAAAGTGGAGGGGAAAAAAAAAAAAAAAACAACTTGTTCTCAACTATTACAGGTGGAAGAATAAATTAATAAAACATTTCTGGAAAATGTCAGTGCCTTATCAAAATTTTAAGCACACACACAGAGCAATCCTACTTGTGGGAACTTACCCTACAAAAACACTTGCCAAGATATATGTGCAAGGATCTTTCCTACAGGGTTGCATATAGAAGAACAGCCACACAAGCTGTGCAAAGGGTCATTTAAAAAGCGAAGACTTCAACAAGTCAGGGTACACTGATAAATGGAATACCAGGCAATTGTTGAAAAAAATAAAAGTAGATTCACACACACCAGTACAGTGAGATTTCCATGACGCATTACAGTGTTAAGCTACACAGGGGACACGGCAGAGAAGAAACCGCAGGCCATCAGGAGCACGGGATCCCACGGAGGGAGTGCGTGCGCGTGTGCGTGTATGTGTGTGTGTGCGTGCACGCTCGTGTCAGGGCACAATAGCAGGGACAGCCCTCAGGAGAGACAGCGCTGGAGGCTCCACCTCTGGGGCTCCCAGGGACGGGGAGGGCCTGATGGCGTTCACGCCGCTCGGATTTGAGTTTTTCACACAGCACACGCATCGCCTCTTCTGCCGCCTAATTTAATGGAAAGAAAATGATCGGAGCGGCTTCTGGGTTCTAGAGAAGGAAGAGGAGGAGGCTTCGCCTACTGCCCCACAGCTCTGTACCTGGGTGGTCGGGGCTCAGGTCCTCCACGGCGATCTGGACCACATCCGCCAGGTCGTGCTCCGACATCATCCAGGGCGGGAGAAGAGGGGCGGTCCACGCGCACACGGCCGAGTCGCAGAGGAGCTGGGCTTCTGTCCCCTGTTGCACCGAAGCCAGGGGAAAGGAAAGGGGAATTAACGATCAGGACACATGAAGCGACATAAACCGCTAACCGCGTATGTACGCGCGGGATGACGTAAATGCCTGTGCATTTGTTAATATGGGGGTGCCCTTGTCCCAGGCCACCGACAGGGGCATGTGCTTTGAGGACTAAGCATCGCTCCCACCTCCCTCCTCGACCACTGACCGAGCTCCTCCCTGGCAGCCCCTCACTTCCGGCCCACCCTCAGTGCTCCCCTTTTAAAACGGGCTTGGAAACGTCACCCCCAAGACAAAAGTCCCCGCTGGGCCCTGACCACCTGCAGCAAAGTCCTGAGGTTTCCTGCTCCCTGCAGGGGTCTTCGTTCCCCCGCTACGCCCCCCCACAGCCTGGAAAGCCGGCCCCCCAGACGCGCCACGCTGCGGCCTCCGCAGCGACTCAGGGTCCCTCCCAAAAGGACCCGCCACTGGGGCCACACCTCATGCTCGCTCTCTCCTGTTCCGCGGCCCGGTGGCCTGGTGGGGTCCCTGCTTTGCTTCCTCTCCGCTCTCAGGGTCAGCCCTGGACCGCAGCGCCGCCCCGCACCAAGGCCGCGGCAGGCCAGTCCGCCCTGTCCCCGAGCCGAGCGCCGTGTCTACAACACAGTCAGTGACTTTCTTCTGGCTCCTGTGACGCTTTGATCAGGTATCAAGAGCACTTCTTTCCCAAAATAAAAATAAGGCCGCGTCATGCAAACTGCAAAAGCGGCCTGTCTACGCACGGATTTAAGCGTAGTGCTTGAAAACAGGATGTCTCCGAAAACTCAGGAACCGATGTCGCCGTAATAGTTTTATCATATTGTACTTTCTATTCTAATTATTTCTAAATAACGCTTATGAAATAAATCCTGTACTTGTCTTTCCCAAACCACAGGACGCACTCCTAGAGGGTGGAAACCTTGTGCCCGGCTCCCCACACCAAGTTCCTCCCGGGGACGAGCGCCTCCCGCCGTCCCTGTCCTTAAACCCAACTCCCTGTCCTTAAACCCAACTCCACGGCAGGGGAAGGGGGATTTTCAGGTCATGCAGCTTCAGCTGTGAGTCCACTGACAACTCCGGTTAATGGATAAGTTCCGACAAGCATAAAATTAAGTTAGCAGGCTTCACATATGTTCTTAAACCCTATAAATAATGTGGCTCCTCCTCCTCCTTTGTCTATGTTTAAATTCTACAGCTTAAATGGCAGCAGCTCCAGAAGTTCTTGGGGACAATAATTAGGGGAGGAGGGAGCCAAGCATTGTCTTAAATCTTCCTTTACAAAGATGGTGTTTTTATAGAAACATACAATTGAATGTATGAGCAATAAGATGGCAAAGACGGCTTTATTCCCGCTTTCTAACTCTACACAAGATTAGATTAACTGAGAACAAATCATCAATTGTCTTTAACAAAGAAGCGAGCTGGTGACGAGTACCTGGCAGAGGAAGCAAAGGGCCTCAGAGGTACGAAGACCGAAGCTTCTGGAAGCCCAACTCTGGAAAGACGGCAGTGACAGACTTTTAGTCTTCCCAAATCCTTCCTATAAAACACGCAGGGCTACTAGGGTCGCAAAATTAAAGCCAGGTCAACACCTACGACAGAACTAGGCGGCGAGATACTCTCTTAACCGACCCTGGACACCAGCAAATGGGATAAACCACTGAAAGCTCAGAGGCCATCATGGCCTGAAAGTGTGTGAGAGAGGAAGAAGAGGGAAGTGCTAAGCCCAGGGGAACAGTGGCTGGGTGGAGGGGCACACAAGGCTGGCCGTGGGCAAAGGACAGGCCAGTGTGGGCGCAGCACAGGCCAGACAGCACGGGGCCAGCAGTGGGCACAGGCCAGCAGTGGGCACAGCATGGGGCCAGCAGTGGGCACAGGCCAGCCGTGGGCACAGCATGGGGCCAGCAGTGGGCACAGGCCAGCCGTGGGCACAGCATGGGGCCAGCAGTGGGCACAGGCCAGCCGTGGGCACAGCATGGGGCCAGCAGTGGGCACAGGCCAGCCGTGGGCACAGCATGGGGCCAGCAGTGGGCACAGCACAGGCCAGCCATGAGCATAGCACGGGGCCAGCAGTAGGCACAGGCCAGCAGTGGGCACAGCACGGGGCCAGCAGTGGGCACAGGCCGGCCATGGGCACAGCACAGGGCCAGCCATGGGCACAGCATGGGGCCAGCAGTAGGCACAGGCCAGCCATGGGCACAGCATGGTACCAGCCATGGGCACAGCATGGGGCCAGCCATGGGCACAGCATGGGGCCAGCAGTGGGCATAGGCTGGCCATGGGCACAGCATGGGACCAGCAGTGGGCATAGGCCGGCCATGGGAACAGCATGGGACCAGCCGTGGGCACAGCATGGGGCCAGCAGTGGGCATAGGCCAGCCGTGGGCACAGCTTGAGGCCAGCAATGGGCACAGCATGGACCGGCTGTGGGTACAGAATGGGGCCAGCAGTGGGCACAGCACGGACCGGCCGTGGGCAAACGCAAAGGGAGCTATACTAGTGTCCAAAGGCCTAGGATTTGCTGGACACCAAGAACTCTCAACGCTAACCATCCCAAGCTCCCTTCAAGGCCAAATACACTGAAAAACATTACTAGGAATAGAAAACAAAACATACTGGGCATGGAAATTAGAAAGGAAGGAAAATAAAAGCTAATTAAAGGTTGGCGAGCACAGAGCTAGGAAAGCACAGAAAATAAGATGCTACATTTTCAACACTTGGTTAAAAAAAAACAACAACCACAAGACAGAACCCCAAAACACTGTAATTAGAAAAACTATTCTAAATCAAGACTCTCTTCTGAATTCATATAAAAATAAGCAATACAGAATATTGAGGGCAAATCTCATGCAAAGATAATATATTTTAAAAGGGAATAAGAAGCCAGACACAGTGGCTCACGCCTATAATCCCAGCAACTCAGGAAGTCAAGGCAGAAGGATAGCTCAAGCCCAGGAGTTCGAGACCAACCTAAACAACATAGTGAAGACCCCATTTCTTTAAAAAATGAAAAATAATTAGCTAGGCATCATGGTGCATGCCTGTAGTCTCAGCTACTTGGGAGGCTGAGGCAGGAGGATCACCTGAGCCCAGGAATTTGAGGTTGCCGTGAGCTAGGCTGACGCCACTGCTGTGCTCTAGCCCAGACTATAGAGTGAGACTCTCGTCTCTAAAAAGCAAAGCTGGAACAAGACGACATCACTACAGACAATGAAAGCATGCTACAAAAAACAAGTCCCCCCCAAAAGAGATGAAAACTATAGCCTAATATTTCAAAACAAGTTCAAATACATGAAAGATGTAAGATATCATTCATCATAAACCAGCATTAGAAAAACTCAGCAATGAGATGACACAACTCGATCAAAATGAAGGGATGAAAAGAGTCCAAGGACAAGAGGCAGAGAAGACCTAGCACAGGTATCTCAGGAGACCTGGAAGAAGAAAAGTAGAAGCAATGAATGAAACCCTAAAAACTGTAATGCAAGAAAACTCTCCAAAAAGGGGGCGGGGAGAGGCCTGAAACTATTTATTAAAAGGTATACCACAAACCTGGTGGAAAAAGAAAAAACAAAAACAGAACGACCAACAAAACTCCAAGACACGTTACAACAAAACTATTATTTAAAGAAGAAAGAAAAATTCCTTTAGACATCCAGGCAAAAGATGAGGCAAACAATAGGGAAAGAAAATCAGATAATCAAACTATGACAGAAAAACTAGATCGAGATTATTTAAGATACTCAAGGATTAAGAAACGTGAACCCTTTGGGAAAAAAAACAAAACAAAACAAAAACATCCTTCAAGTCTGCCTTTAATATTTCAAAAATAAATAAATAAATAAGAAACATGAACCCAAGACATCAGATCCTTTTGAGTACAGACAGGCAGAACAGGGTGTGTAACACGTTATTTTTAAGAAATACGCAAGATGTGCACAGAACACTTCTGGGTTAAGACTGTCAATGCACAGCAGTGAGAAGGAAATTACTGCTCACTTTTCAACCTTTATCTGCATTTTTTATCATGTGGATTTATCACCTTTCCAAAAATAAAAAAAAAATTACAAGTTTATAAAATGATCGGACAAACAAATACGCAAGTATGAACTGTGGGGAAGGCCTCGACCTTCAACCTCGGGGACGGCTCCAAGGGGAGCGTGTCAGAAGCTGTGTCAGCCGGCGCAGGAGGACCCGCCGGGCCCGGCGAGTGTGACGGGGTTGTGTGATCACCCCAAACCCGTGTCCTCTGAGGAGGCCCTCTCAGTATGGCTTAACTGCCAGTCAGTCTGAAGACCAAAGCAACATACGACGCCATAAACTCAGTCTTCTTTCTTCAAAATTAAGAACCACAAGCAAAGATAATATTAAAAGGATGAGCCGGGCCAGGGGCGGTGGCTCACGCCCATAATCCTAGCACTCTGGGAGGCCGAGGCAGGCGGATCGCTCGAGCTCAGGAGTTCAAGACCAGCCTGAATGAGACCCCGTCTCTACTATAAATAGAAAGAAATTAATTGGCCAACTAATATATACATATACAAAAAATTAGCTGGGCATGGTGGCACATGCCTGTAGCCCCAGCTACTTGGGAGGCTGAGGCAGCAGGATTGCTTGAGCCCAGGAGTTTGAGGTTGCTGTGAGCTAGGCTGACGCCATGGCACTCACTCTAGCCTGGGCAACAAAGTGAGACTCTGTCTCAAAAAAAACATAAAAATAAAAAAATAGAAATTAAAAAAAATAAATGGATGAGCCAAACTTCCCAAGGAGAGCAGCAGTGCTCAGTTAGATAATGCCACCCGACCTCTGCCTTGGTGGATTTAAAACACTTGAGGGTCAGACTGCTTTCAGAACCTTAAAAAAAAAACAAACAACAACAAAAAAAAACACTATAGACCCTTGTCCAGGAAAAAGCACAGGCAGTTCCAAAGGCCTCACTAATACCAGAGGCCACAGGCCGACTGTCCCACGTCTGCCTCTCCCACAGCACGCCAGGGGGCGGCACCGAAGGTGTGCGGGCAGCTCCCGGGAAACCTCCGGGGAGAGGAGTGGCAGGACAGTGGGAGGGCAGTGGCGGAAGGAGCGGGGTGTGCAGTGCAGCCTGCAGGAAGGACCCCGGCCTGCCGGCCCAGGAGCTGCCACACCGCCCAGGCCGCCTCAGACCTTCTCATAAGAAAGGAAAACAACCAACCACCTGGTTTAAAAACGACATATTCTGAAGTCTGTCACACGGGCACCAGACTGAACCTAAGGACGGGCCCTGCGTCCACAGGTTCCAGGTTAAACACCTGCCTCTCAGAAGGGGCTGATGGAAACTATTCTTAAATGCTCGATTCAAGCTTGTTCCTGGTTTCTAAAAGCTCTGGCGGTGGCTTAAGAAAATACTCCAAACTCACCACGAAATCCTGAATCCTAACCCTCTTCCAAATCAGGACACCACACGATATCCGAGTTGTTTACCCAAAAATCACTCTGTTGCCAGGATAGAGCCATTTAAAATTCTGCTAACAGTAAAGGTTTCAATAGCAGAAACTAGGGCAAGAAGCCCAGGAAAACTGGAACAGAGCGATGTGTGCAGTTGCTATTTTGGCAAATTAAATTTGCCGTTTCTCAGAAGTCCTGGGGACGGTCCAGCCTGGATAGGATATCGTAAAACAGCTGGAAGGGGACTAACATGCAATAGAGCCTCTCACCAAAACTCTGATGGCACTTACAACCCCACCAGGTCTGCAGAGAGAGGCCTCTTCCAGGGCACTCATGGGAGAGAAGAGCCTGCCAACCACAGCACCCACCCGCGTGCTCCCCAGCAGGGCAGGGCGAGGTAACCACGCGCGTCCACATGCCTGGCATCCATATGCGTGAGCGTGATTTAATCACGCCAGCCAAAGGGACAGATCTCCAGAACGGGGCACTGGCAGAAAGGAATAAACGGAAAGTTGCAGGGCAGCGTGTGTAACATGATCCCGGCTCTGTTTCCTAAAAACGGCACATACGTGTAGTCGCACGCCCACGTGTGAACACACACGGGTGGCTGGGAATGACACGCGGCAGCAGCAAGGCCGCCCACCGGGGAAGGGGTGCGGGCAGCGTGCGCTCAGCCTCACCTTACACTCCATCCTGGAACTGCCGAGTTTCTTGTTGGCACCTGCTATTTATGCGCTACCTGTGACCCTCTTTCCCAAATCAGGTAAGGAGCCCACAGGTGAGGTCAGTGACACCGACTCCTGATAAAGATGGCAGCACCTTCTCTCACCCTGCCCTGATGGCATCTTCCAGCCCACAGGGCTTGGGACTCCCCCCAGCCGAGCAGGGCTGCGGAGGAAGAGCCCCCTCTCCACCCGCAGCCACCCAGCTGGGCCACGCCCTGCCCACCCCACTCTGCCGGCCCCACGTGACACCCTCTCTGCTCCCCTCCCCGGGCTCAGCTCCACCCTGGGGGCAGCACCTGCCGCTGTCTCCCTCCTCCCCTCCGGCTCCAGGTCAGAACCCCTCTGCCCCGCGCTCATGGGGGGTTCCCCTCCAGAACCCACCCAGGGGTGCCACTCGGCCAGAACTGCCCCAGCCCAGACGCTGCCCGGCTCCCGCACACGCCCTCCCCATCCCGGCCCCGCCTGGCCGTGTCCCTGCCGTGGCTGCCCAGGCCGGGCCAGGGCCCCTGCTCAGCAGACACCAGACACACCTCTCCGCTCGTGACGGCACCCTGCCCACCGGGCCTCTCAGCAAGCGCCAGGTCCACGGAGCAGACCCCCCCGAGGGCCCTCCCTCAGGATTCCAGTCTGCATTTTAACACGTTCAAACCGAACCGGCGCCCACCCCAAGCCAGCCCGTCCCCCCAGACTTCCCATCTCAACTCAAGGCAAGGCCCACTCCCCAGCTGCTCAGGCCAACGCCCGCCGTCCCTGCTGCCTCTTCTCTTGCCTGTGACCCTCTCACTCCACCAGACCCTCCCGTCCCCAGCCCAGCACCCCTGCTTGCACCCAGGCCGTCCCCGAGGGCAGCGCACGAGGCTTCCCCGCTGTAGCCCAATTCTGCCTCTCCCCACGGCCCGTCTCAGTGGCAGCCGGAGGGACCACATCAAAACATGGTCAGGCCGGGCGCGGTGGCTCATGCCTGTAATCCTAGCTCTCTGGGAGGCCAGGGCGGGCAGACCGTTTGAGCTCAGGAGTTCGAAACCAACCTGAGCAAGAGCGAGACCCCATCTCTACTATAAATAGAAAGAAATTAATTGGCCAACTAAAAATATATAGAAAAAATCAGCCGGGCATGGTGGCGCATGCCTGTAGTCCCAGCTACTCGGGAGGCTGAGGCAGGAAGATCGCTTGAGCCCAGGAGTTTGAGGTTGCTGTGACCTAGGTTGACGCCACGGCACTCACTCTAGCCTGGGCAACAAAGAGAGACTCTATCTCAAAAAAAAAAAAAAAAAAAAAACACGGTCAGACAGCATCCCTCCAAAGCTTTCCTATCTAAGCCCCTCTGCAGCGGGCCGCACGCTGCCGATGCCTGAGCGTTCCCTTGCTGTCCTGCCGGCTCACGGGCCATCCAGTGGGGGCCACCGCCAGCCTCCGCCCACCCCTCACCACTGCCAGTCTCCTCGGGGACACCAAACCACCCTCAGACCCACCGCCAGCGCCCCTCCCGGCCCCTCGCACTTCCCTGCCTGTGCGCATCTTACACGTCAACACCTATCTGCCTTGCTCAGCATCCTCTCCCCGCCAGAGGGGGGCTCCCGTGGGGGAGGAATCCCCATCCCTGTGCACACGGCCCGGCGCGGGCCCCACCCACACTGCACGCGGCCAGCGCGCTGTGACGAACCCAGGGAGGGTCCCACCACCCACGCAGATCCCGAATTACGAACGCCGGGGTTTCCACGTGAGGCGTGCGGACCAGGGCCTTCGAAGCGCGCTGTGTCTACATGCTGATTTCAAAAAGGACTGCGCCATAAGTAAGTCACGACTCTAACCGTTTAGGTCACGACATGTTCGGCTAACAGAGAAAACCCACGGAGCTGCTGGCAACAGCAGCTGCTCATTGGCGGAAACATGTAACTGCAAATACACCTTAATTTTGCTATTTTTCCAACATTCCGGGCTCCCGGAAAAAAAAAATCACAAAGCCATTAAAACAGGAATAAAAGGAAAGTTATTGTGATTGACCATAAAACTTAGCATTAGCAGTAAAGATTAAAAAAGAAATGCTATATATAGAGTGTCAGCTCTCATTACGTGAAGAAAGGTAGCAAGGAAAAAAAAAACTAAATAAAGGCTCCCTGTGTTCACCGCTGAGACTTCCGTCAACACCGGGGTCCTCTCGGTCACCAGGTAAAACCATGTGACAGAGGCCGGCTCCTTAGCGATGTTGCAACAGCGGATTTTTTTTCCCCACGATGCTCTCAGGGCGGACATTCTTCGTAGAGCTGTTTCTCATATCGGCCCGTCGTGAAAGCCCCAATTCCGCATCTGGTCTGGACGTGGGTATTTCCACAGGAAGCAGGACAATGCAGTCCAGATGGGAGACCTCCGGGCAGGGGTCTGACTTAGCTCGACTGGAATCGCAGTGCCGACCTGTCGCTGGGCACACACACACACACACACACACACACACACACACACACACACACACAGCCGCCAGGCTAAGAGACGCATTCCACAAGCCACAGAGAAAAGCCCGCATGTTCCTTACATACCTGAAAGGGGCCCGCTCCACTTCATGGATGACAAAATATGAACTGAACGCATCCCCCACCGGCAAAAGGCCTCAGGGTCAGGAATGTCTCTCAACAGGCACAAGCAAGATGCCACCCTAAGTACGAGGCCGGGCGTGTGTGACTATGCAGGAAAGATCACCGGAGACAGAGCCAGGGTGGAGGGGAAGGGCCCACTGCCACCAAGCTCCCACCACCCCCACCTCATCCTGCGGCCATAAGAGACTCTTGGGCCCTCTAAGTTAGAACGTCAAGTCTGTAATGCCATAAAAAGCAAGACAGCCAGGCACGGCGGCTCCCACCTGTAACCCCAGCACTCTGGGAGGCCAAGGAACGAGGATTGCTTGAGACCAGGAGTTTGAGACCAGCCTGGGCAATAACGAGACCCCATCTCTACAAAAAATTGTGAAGTATCAGCTGGGCGCGGTGGTGCACGCCTGTAGTCCCCTCCTCGGGAGGCTGAGGCGACAGCCTAGGAGCTGGAGGCCACCGTGAGCTGTGGTCACCCCCCTGAACGCCGGCCTGGGTGACAGCGTGAGACACCATCTCTAAAAAAGATAAATAAGAAGTGGGTAAGTTGCACCTAGCTGAAAAGCTGTATTTCCGGAAACAAGAAAACTGCTGAGAAATTGAATACCATTCCACTTAGTCCCTCTGAGATACAAGTGCACTAATAAAATAAAGAAATAATGAGAAAGCCAGTATGAAGCACACAAAGAAAGCAATCTTTATTAAGCCGAGATATTCCTCCTGATCTGCCTAGGCTGGGACGTGCGGAGGAGGGAACGAGGGCGGGAAGGACGGGCCCACAGGTGACTGGCCGGGGCAGGTGAGCTGGGCAGAGAGAAGCAAGAACCACTCCACCCCGTGGCTTCGCTTATCCTTGGCAAAGATCAGGAGACACCGTTTCTCTTTAAAAACAACCTCCGTAAAAACGTTTAAAATGAGAAAAAAGAGGTCAAACCAGCTGCAGAGGCCAGGTCCTTCCCGCTACGGTGGTTAAATTCGCCACTTGCATTCATGTTTTCCAAAACACACAGACCTCCTCAAACATGCGCCACAGTCGCAGGAGGGAAGCGGCCGGGCTGAGGACGACACACATCTGTCCCCATTCACAGACCTGCCTGAAGCCCGTAGGAGCCTCGGGCGACAAACTCTGCCAGTCGGGCCTGCACTGCCGATGCCCCTGCCCTGGACAGCAGGGAAGGCTGAGCCTGAGCACGGCAGCAAGGCCTCCTGCACACCCTTCTGGACACACGGACACAGCTCTCGTTTCTAAGAGTTCAAGTGGGCCGGGCGCGGTGGCTCACACCTGTAATCCCAGCACTCTGGGAGGCCGAGGCGGGCGGATCGTTTGAGCTCAGGATTTTGAGACCAGCCTGAGCAAGATCGAGACCCCGTCTCTACTATAAATAGAAAGAAATTAATTGGACAACTAAAAATATATAGAAAAAACTAGCCGGGCATGGTGGCGCATGCCTGTGGTCCCAGCTACTCGGGAGGCTGAGGAAGGAGGATTGCTTGAGCCCAGGAGTTTGAGGTTGCTGTGAGCGAGGCTGATGCCACGGGGCAACGGAGTGAGACTTTGCCTCAAAAATAAAAAAATTAAAAGAGTTCAGTTGAATAAACTTTAAAAGCATAATAAGAAATCCAAATATTTTGGGGGGAAAGTTGGAAAAAATTCAAATTTTTGAGTGGTCACCATCATAACCTAAGCACACTAACGTGCACGATTTCTAGGGAACGTGTTACGAGGCGTGCAGACGTTTACACGTGGCTCTCCGACGTTCTGGTCTCGGGAAACCCTTTGCCACCTTGATGTCACGAGGCCCCCACGGAGTTTGTGCTCACCTGGGTTAAACCTATCCACATCTACCGTGTTTGAAATGAGAACAGGAAATGTTCGATATTTATTAGTTCATTTTTTAAATTATACAAATCGACACGTTACATATTAACATCCTATCTCAGTCCATCTTATGTTGCTGTAACAGAACACCACAGTCAGGGAATCTATAAAGAAAAGAGATCTATTTCTTACAGCCGGGGAGGCGGGGACGGCCAAGGCCCAGAAGCCGTGTCTGGCCAGGCCGTCTTGCTGCCGGCACTCGAGAGTTGCCAAACTGGCTCCCCTGGTGACTGTCCCACTCCCGTGATAGCCCCTTAATCCATTAACCTACAGTGGATTAATCCATTCAGCGGGGCACAGCTCTCACGATCCAATCACTTGTTAAAGGCCCCTCTTCCTAAGACTGCCACACTGGGGATTAAGTTTCAGCGTGAGTTTCAGAGGGGACAAACATTCGAACCACAGCACATACAAAACATTTTTTTATGGAAAAATAATGGTAGTTTCCAAAATAACAACAACAGGTCCTTAGTGAGAGGAAGCACACTGTTTTACATTTTCGGAGCTCTCTGACGTCAGGCCTAATGGACACAGCTGGAACGCTCAGGTCTGCCTCTGCCCCCAGCCCGTGCCACGTGCCCAGGGGGTGCCTTGGGTGGAGACCAGGCCCCAGGCGGGGCAGGTGGGCAAGGGAAGCGCTCCGATGGCCTTCTCAGATAACTGCAGACATCGCACCTGATGACACCCAAACTCAACAAGTGTTTTGTTTTCCCTTAAAGGCAACATGGGATCAGAAACCCTACCAGTGAACTTTTTGTACGTTAGTACTTTAAAAATTCATTGGTCTATCTGGCACTACAAATGGATCTTTTACCCAGACATGACCCTGCGCCCATCGTTCGGAAAACACTGGTTCACTGAGTTCCGCGGATCTTCCCAATGTTGTTCCTCATATGATATCAAAAGCATCCCGTTTGTAGATATTGGCACCGGCGTCCTCTTTCTTGGGAGCTGTCAGGCTCATGGTGGCAGATACGAGCTTTCCAAAATTCCAACTTCACTCAACAGCTCCAATTTTATCACCGGCAACAAACACCATTATTTGTTGCTTTTTTTGAAGAGACAGGCTTTGTTCATGTAGTAAGAAATATCAACAATGTGTCAATGATTCTTTTATAGTATTCTATGAAAAAAGCAGCTAGTTCAGCTAGCAACTCAAACAACCCTCCGATCGACTGACCTCGAAATGCAGCAGAGGTGCTTTCCATGAACTTTCTGTTTTATCCACAGAGCATTAACAAGAGGTGTAGTCAGGGTCGACATTTAATAAAATGAGTGATTTTTATTGCATGTCTCTGAACTACACAAACACAGTTGGGAGCCTCGCCCTTGATTCATGCTATAGTGAGTGTCAGATGACTTTGCTATAAAATATAAGCCATAAATGCAATTAAAAGCAACTTTTACTTGATTTAGCAATTGACAAAAATTAAGCATTAATACACTACATAAGCTTGCATATGTCTTACAATGAAAATTTTAGGCCAGGTGCGGTGGCTCACGCCTGTAATCCTAGCTCTCTGGGAGGCCAAGGCGGGCAGATTGCTCGAGGTCAGGAGTTTGAAACCAGCCTGAGCAAGAGTGAGACCCAGTCTCTACTATAAATAGAAAGAAATTAGTTGGCCAACTAACATATATAGAAAAAAAAAAAATGAGCCGGGCATGGTGGCGCATGCCTGTAGTCCCAGCTACTTGGGAGGCTGAGGCAGGAGGATCGCTTAGCCCAGGAGTTTGAGGTTGCTGTGAGCTAGGCTGACGCCACGGCACTCACTCTAGCCTGGGCAACAAAGTGAGACTCTGTCTCTAAAATAAAATAAAATAAAATAAAATAAAATAAAATAAACAACCTCAACCTTCCTTCTTGGCTCTATAATAAACTCTCATGAGCCTCTGTGAACCCTTTTATACAACTAAGTGATCTCACTGCATTTGGTCGTACGTTTTCACAACACAATCGCCGGGCACTGCACTAAACACAGCATGTGAGGGAGGAGACGGCGCCCCTGCCCTAGGACGCTCACTGACACGGGGTCCTATAGAGAAGTGTGGGTGACACTCATCATCTCCTGCTCAGAGAGCGCAGCACAGGTGCAGGGGGAGCGCAGCCCTGGGCGGCCACCCGGGCCTGGAGGGTCAAGGAAGGCTGGGCCGTATCCGGCCTATGTGGGGGGGCAGGAAGGGGGCACACAGAGGCGCGAGAGTCCCTGCTGGGGGCCTTGGAAGTCAGGGGCACAGAGCAAGCCAGCAGGGGACGGGCTGCGCCACACAGACTAGAGAGACAGAGGGGTGCGGCAGCCATCGAAGAATTCCAGGGGACATGTAAATATGGACAGCGTCCCCGGGGACAGTGAACTACTGTTCATTTACAATGTCCCTGCTCTCAGCATGTGAGTGCCCAAGCACTGAGGGTGAAGTCGGCGGACCACTGACGCGCGCACCCACCCACGGGGCAGCACGCCCGAGCCCGGCCTTCCTGAGCCCAGACCAAGAACACGCACCTAGACTCACGTGTTCTTCCGGCAACTTCCCTCGAGGCTTTAAAGGAGGCGGCGGCACAGACTCACTGACTTAGTAAAACACGCTCACGCTGAGTGGGCGGGACGCACCGTACCCTGCGCCACACGCTGCCGGGACAGGACGGGACGGGGGGCTCTGCCGTACCCCGCACCCAGTTTCTGCCACTGCCGA
>VSMD01015930.1:0-26536 GCA_008750895.1 Mirza zaza
CCTACTTCAGTCTCTCACTGTCTCTGAGACTATTGCATTAGTGTCCTCTTCTTGACACTCTCACATCTATCCTCCTCTATGTAGCAATTAGAGTGAGCTTTCATTAATCCTTTGCTTAAAAACACTTCAATGGCCTACACATTAAAATGATCAAATTACATCATTATTACACTATTAAAGTTATCAAAATTGCATACTTATACCTTCTTCCTTTTGGCAACCTCATCTTTTGATATTATACTCCACATACCCCAGTTCTGCATGCACTATGCTGTTCCCAATTTCAGAATTCTATCTTCCATCTCCCCACTTAAACCATATATATATACACACACACACACACACACACACACACCCCCCAAATCTAAATATGTTCAGATTCTGATGGATCTCTATATACATATATACAAAACATANCCCCAAATCTAAATATGTTCAGATTCTGATGGATCTCTATATACATATATACAAAACATAATTATGGCTTTCTCTAAATAAACTCCCACATAATATGCTAAGTGATTTTATTTAACAAACTTCATTTTATACTGGTTTCAGAAACATGTAGTTTCAGAATATGTCTTCTGACTTCAAAGTTAATATTCTTTTTACTAATCCAATCCAAGTTTTAGCCTTCTACATCAAGCCAGGTGATAAACAAAATAATTAAAACAAAACACAATAAAATACTGCATTTTCCCTTCTCCCTTTACCTAACAGGATGGTAGGCATCACAAAATCTGACAATATAAAAGTCGGTCTTTAGAAAAGATATAGGAAACAAAATTCAACAAAATTTAGTCATTAAGTAGCACCCTCCATGGAGACCTTAACAGGAGATTGCATAAGGGCTTTCCGAAATGAAATCTTCCTTATAAGAGCAACTTATCTGAAAGATAAAAGCCCAGGGCTGCTCTTGACTCTGGTATTGGGTAGGTATATAGCTTGAAAGTATCAGTTCACTTCTTTGAGTCTCAATTTCAGCCTCTTAAAAAGAAGTATTTGGATT
Source organism: Mirza zaza (assembly GCA_008750895.1). NCBI lineage: Eukaryota > Metazoa > Chordata > Mammalia > Primates > Cheirogaleidae > Mirza > Mirza zaza. The sequence goes on from VSMD01015930.1 coordinate 1,010, forward strand.
AGAACAGAATTTCTAAACCTGCAGTAGTCCATGAATTCCCAAGACAGGTCACACAGAAGTCGGTGGAGGTGACCAAGAGACCCCTTGAAATTGTATGCCCAATTCTGGATATGAATTTATCCCATTTTCTAATGAGAGATTTCATGGTTTTCATTAGATTCTCAAAAGGGTTCATGAATTCCAAAGTGGCTAAAAACATCTGGATTAAATGATTTCTCAGATCCCTCCTATTGTATGATTCTATAAATATTTTTTAAACTATGGAATGTGGAGATCCATTATTGGTTTAAGTTTTATGACAAACTTAGATCATAATGACTTTTTCTGTTCTTTGTTCCAGGACCTAACTCTAATAAGGTTAAGCCAAAATTACAATTGCAAGCAAGTTATAATCAGAACAAACTTACACTGCCATTTCTTACTTAGCAGAAGAATGGCCAATGCAAGGGCTGAGGACACTATATTTGATGAAGTAACATAAAATAACTTTTCATTTCCCAAATTGTGAGATTAAATAATGACTGAAAAAAGGTCACAAAGAAAAAGGCAGAGGCAAAATTCCATTCAACAAAAACTATAATATTCTCTAAGCTATATAATAAAAATAATCACAGCCTATAGTCCACTTATTGCAGGTAGTATATAATCCAAAAAAATTGTGACCAACAAAGGAACTTGGATGCATCCTCTGGCATCTAGTTAACTTCCATTTTCTTACTTCCTCTACCTCCTATTGCATTCATGGCATTTGCAGAAATTCAAAGGATTGGGGAACTTGTGGCCTCAAGACCACAATGTGGCCCTCCAGATACCCAAGTGTGACCCCTCAACTGAATCCAAACTTTTAAATAAAGGGATTTGTTCTGTAAAATTTAGTTTCAGTCAAAAGGCCACATTCAAGGATCAAGAAGGCCACATGTGGCCCCAAGGCTGCAGGTTCCCCATCCCTTATCACCATCTTTCTGAAAAGTAGACCTACCTCCTTACTTCATTATTTTTATAATGGTATCTTTGTTCTAGTTATGCAGGCTCAAGTATCAATACTTATGGATTTGGAAGAAAGCCAGTATCTCTCAAACCTACAATAAATTCAAGTAAGGAAAAGAATTAAAACCAAGAAAGTAATTGTAGTCCTTCTATTTAGAATCAGTTATTTTTTAAGAACCCAAGGAAAAAGCAATTCAGTTCCATCATAAAACATTTTACAAGTAAAATGGATGAAGAAATCTATAGAATAAGACCTCAAAATATATGACATTTATGAGAAATTATACATTTCCACACTTACTAGATATTTGATATCAAGGAAATATTAGTATTTTAAAGATAACATTTATATAGTTGAAATATGATGACGTTTGGGATTTAAAAAAATATGGGGGAGTATATGCAGTACAGCTCATACAAGTTTGGTCAGAAATTCATAATGATTGAAACTGAGTGAAAGAGAAATGGGGCTTCCTAAACATAATAGAAACTTAACATTAAAAGAATTCTGAGAAGAAAAATAATTAAGGTACGCACACTGCTCTGAGCAATGAAGCCATATAAAATAAGGGCCTTAAAAATCAAGGATGGGTTGGTGGTATTCACCCATATTGTCATGCAAAACACACAGGAATTTTATGAGCACTTAGACTATGCAAACTGGAATTTGTTTGGCCAGTGACCTATCATACCAAATTTCCATTTAATTGTTTCTTAAATAGGGCCAATAAGACAATGGTATATTTAGAAAAAACTTCAAATAAATAAAATTAGTAAAATCAATTTGTAATAAATAATATGCTTCCTATGACAAAAATTAGCTAGGGAATAAAATAAACTTGAGTTTTAAATTGAGCAGGCCAAACAGCAAAAGGTTCAAACAAGTAGGATCTTTATGGATCAAAAATTATTAAGTGTTTCAAATTACAACATGATTTCAAGTGGGTAATCTGCTGAGTTTTATATTTGCAAACGTAATCTTATTCCAGTTTAACATCTACATCAATAGTTCCAAAGATACAGACTGCATGGACATTGGGGTAGTAACCAGGATAAGTTTTTGTGCAACTAGAAGTGGTTTGTGGGAAAGGGAGAATTACATACTTCCTTGGTTAAGTACACTTTCTAAATGAAAATATAATAATAAATTTGCTTTATGATCATGAAATCCGCATTAGATAGAAATCAGCTTGACTTACCTGTCTTCATGAAACAGACTATAGCCATCAAAAATCGCCTGTGTGCTTTAGTTACCTGCTAATAATTTAAACACTCAACATATCAACAAGAGTTATTTTTCTTTAAAAGCTTGGCATTTCTTCTATTACAGATTACTGAATTATATAAAATTCTAGAGATCACTGAATTTTCTATTATGTGTATTTTGGTATTGATAGCTTTATAAAACTAGCCATTCTTTGTTAAAATAATAGACAATTTCAGCAAGGAAAGGCTAAAATTTCATATTAATATATTTAAAAAGAGGTACTTCAAATATATCTTCTCTTCAATACAAGTCAATAAACATGGCAAGATTAGCTAATATGCAGTAAAGTCAACAAACTATAGATTAAGACTGAACTTTGTAAATCCCTGATATACTTAGAAAGTTTGATTTTGTGTATTTGACTGCCAAGGCCTTAACTTATTTTAGTGTTAAGACCTAAAAAATCATCTTTGAAAAAAAAAAATCATCTTTGAGAAATCACCAACTTTTGGAAAACTTTGGTTTGTATGTTTGAGAGTTAAGGCTTATATGTCTTATCAACATTTGACTTATATTAACAGATAAAATATTAAAGCCTAGAATATATGAAAAATCCTAAAACTTAATTTCTAAAACTCCTAAATTTCCAATGAAGGGCATACACGCAGTTCATCTATGATCAACTGAGGCAACAGAAGTCTTACTAATGTATATCTATTTCCTAAAAGTTATTTTATATAGGGCTCTAAGTATGGCACTTTAGGAACCGGTTTACTTTCAACCATCTCCCTAATGCTTGATGTTCAACTAGCCTAGTGAGACACAATTATTCCAATTCCAGGTTTAAGTCCCTATTATGACGTTTATTAGCAAATTACTGAATCTTTCTAAGCCCGTTTTCCTTACCTACAAAATAAGGATAAAATATGTAACTAATGAGTTTTTGTGAGATTAAATGACAGCGTGCATTGCCAGGTACACAGCACTAAAAATTGGCTTTTTTACTCATATCTCTATTTTTTAGTAATCTCTGGGCTGGATGTTATATATATTCTTATAGTTCTCTTATTGGTATGTTATTATTTTCATGAACTACCTCAAATCCTTTGTTGACATAAACAAACTAAAAGAGAAAAAAAAAAAAAAACCCTAGTTTTGTCCCCAAGAATTCACAGTGAAATGGAAAAGGAAACATGCAATTAGGGGAAGAAGATGAAGAGTGAGAACACATTTCCTTCAAGAAAGCATTCTGAAAGAATTCCACATAGGAAGTAGATCCTGATGTTATCATAGTAGTTTAATAGGTGTCACAAAAAGGTATTTTGTGGCAATGTCACTCTTCCTCACAAATTGAATACCTTCATTTATTTGCCACTTTCATAAAACAGAATTCTAGAGGTCGATTTTTTGAAGTGATTTAAAAATAAGTACACATTTTAAAAAAGAATTAAACTTAAAACAGACCTCATCCACTGTAAATTTTAGACATTACTATTTTTGAGTGTCAACTATGCAAATCAAATGATTAAACACCTCCTTCCCAATTTAGTCAATATATTATATTTGTAGTAACTAATATATGAATAACTCTTCCCAAAAAAATGACAAAACTTTTGGAATAGAAAATGAACAGACATAATAAGTAAAATTATTATTTTAAGCATTAAAAAATAAATTGTGAAAAATGTGAATGTAATTATGAAGTGTCATATTCAAGTCTATTTCTAAAATAACACGGCATCATTTTAACTAAGAGAAATGCTGGTTTTCCAAAATAGCAGGTTAACTTTACCCAAGCTTTAAAAAAATATCACCATCATGACATCACTAGAAAGAAATTGAAGCATACAAGGAATAAACTATAGTTTCTTTTTATATCAAAATGTACTCTGGAAAAATGTGTTTGGCACAGTGCTAAATCATATATAGTTAATACTAAATATTGCAGGATACAATAAAACCCTGGAGTTAACTGTTTACACCCTCTCATGGGAATGAAAATAATAGATACCAATTATTCAGAAGTCGGCCTATACAAATTGTATAAACAATATTTTATGTTTTGCTTTGAAAACCAGTGATATAATAAATTTACATAAAAGACTGCAAAATAATATAAATGGATTTAAACAGGTTTTTTACAATAAGAAATTCAAATGGAAACAGACAAGTAACAAAGAGAAGTAAAAAAATTTATTGCAGTATTCGCTCCACCAGATTGCCTGGGGATCCCTTTTCTTGTATTGTTTTCAGGGTGACCTAATACATCAAAATCTACATTTACAAAAACTCCTTCTGCAGATAGGTCATAGATACTGCATGCTTTTTTTTTTCAACAGAATAAATTATATATCCAGGAGATTCTGCCATTTTACAGCCTGGAAAAACAATGCTTCCCTGGAAACTGGGCTAAGCTAAAGAAAGCCATCCGCTGCTAGGTTAAACTCCAAGAACACTTTATTAAGAACATTAACAGACTAATTTCCAACATTCACTTGTTTATTTTTTTAAACAGAAAGTTTTTTTTCCAAGATATAAACAATTTTTGTTAAACTATAATACAGTGGGAGTAAAAATGAACTGAGAATCTGTTTCTGCTGCACAACAGCGAAGGGAGCTCCCACAAAAATGTTTGCCCAACATTTCCTTCTTTTGTTCCTGCATCCCAGGTTCCACTCTTACTCTTCATAAAACTGATTTTTTTTTTTTTGCCAGAATGTTGATATTTCAAGTTTTTCTGCCTTTTAAAAAAATTCCTGTAAATTTGGCTGCATGTACAAATTCATTAGCTGGAAGTCCCATCCTTGGCGGCATACAGGGATCTTAAAGTCTGAACAACTTTATTTGTCAGCTTATTAGCACTTGTTAGAGCAATTTTTTTGTAAATAATGTCTGACTCTTTAATAGTGTCTACCCAAGGCACCAGTTTGCGGCCATCACGGCGCTTAGCCTCAGTCCAGGAGCCACTGTAGGAGCCTGCCATCCACTGAACACTGAAGCCATTGCTGGTTTTCTGTACTACTCTTGCAATTTGTGGTCGATCTTTGTACTTTGGACAGCAAATAGCGATGACATCCATGACGTCAACACTTTCATTCATCTGTGCTGCCAACTCCGTAGAGTCTGAATTTCGTTTTGACCTTCTCAATGACTAAAACATTGGGAGGGGGGAAAAAAGACCAAGTGTTACACAAAAGAATTTTAGTGAAATTATTGTTTTTATTGCTTTTAATCCCTTGACGCCGGGAGTTGGGATTTCCCGGCACACTTCCATTGCCGGCAATGAGACGCACCGTGACCGCCAGCGCCAAGGGGTTAACATATACTTGTAAAACCATATAACTCTTAATTTGTACCCGTGTCTTTACTCTTATTGATATATAAAATTATATATACATATGAACCATAAAGCTACATAAAACTTAGCAACAATAAAAAGGATAACACGCATTAATACAATCCAAAGAAAAATTAATAACCCTTTATGTTGGATAAATCTCATTTCTGTTTTTTTTATTGTCTTTTATGTTAAACTTTCTACAAAAGGATGTATAAATGGTTAAGTAGAGAATCTCTATCTACAAAATGTTTTCTCTTATAAGTATTACATTACTTGGTGTACATTTAATAGACTGACATATATAAGCACATAAAAATCATTTTACGTAATACGCTGCGAAATACGTTGACTCCTCCTCCGCCTCACCCCTGAAGTGCCTCCTCCTCTATCCTCCCCATCACTTTCATCATCTTCTGTTTCTGCTGCTGTATTATTTTTAGGGCTGCCTCCTCCAAGCAGCGAGGTAATTGCTTTGTTCCGAGCATTTGTGCTAGCTGACACCTCCCCTTCTTCTTCTTCTTCATCAGGGTCTAGATGTTCCATGAGAAGTTTGAACTACAAAAAAAAAAAAGAAAAAAAGATACTAATTCAGAGTTTTAAGTAAATACTTCAAGCAAGATTATCAAATTCCTAAATGTTTTATATGGCAGTAGCTTGGTGCAGGTGAAATATGCCTTATTGTCCAAGTCAGAGGCTGGTAAACATTTTCTATAAAGGGCCAGATAGGAAATACTTTGGGCTTTGCAGGCCACATAGTCTCTGTCACAGTTACTTAACTCTGCTACTGTAATATGAAAATAGCCATACAATACAAAAATGAATGGGCATAGATGTTTCAATAAAACTTTATCTTATTTACAAAAACACCCAATGGGCTAGATTTGGCCCTTAAACCATAGTTTACTGATACTTGGTCTAAGTCATCAAGCAACCAGGTGATAAAAATCACTGCCCTCTTTTAGTTCTCTGCCTTCTTTGCTCTCTGCTGAGATAAGAGGATACAAGAGGAAGCAAAGGGTGTTTAAGAATTTTAAAATATTTTTCTAATTCAGGGTATAATGTTTGCAAAGACTAGGAATATATGAAAACCATTGTGCAGATTTCATTCTTGGTCCAAAAAACTGTATTTATGTTCAGCTACTTGCTTTAAGTAAATTAAAATATAAAACTTTATTTTTATTTTTGAGGATAGTCCTCTAGAGATATTTCAAAAATATTTTAAAAATTATTTTATTGTGATAAAATATATATAACAAAATTTACCATTTTAAGTATACAATTCATTGGTGTTAAGTACATTCACAATGTTGTACAACCATTACAACTAACCATTTCCAGAGCTTTTCATCATTTCAAACAGAAAATCTATACCATTTAAACAATAACTCCTCATTTATCCCTTCCTCAAGGTAACCTCTATTCTATTTTCAGTCTCTATAAATTTTCCTATTCTTAAAGACGTTTTAAAAGCACATTTTATATATACACACTCACACACTTGTTAAGTATATAAGAGATTGGCCAAACAGGGTAAGAGGATGACTTTTACCTTTTATGAACTATAAACCACATAATCTACTGTATTAAAAATATAGTCAGCCCTCCATATCCACGGGTTCTGCATCTGCAGATTCAACCCACCTTAGATCAAAAATATTTGGAGGAAAAAAACAAAAAAAAATAATACAAATGAAAAACAATGTGCTATAATAACTATTTACATGGCATTTACGTTGTACTAGGTATTATAAGCAATCTGGAGATGATTTAAAGTGTATGGGAGGATGTGCATAGGTTATGTGCAAGTACTATGTCCTTTTATATAAGGGACTTGAGCATGTGGATTTTGGTTATCTGTGGGGGTTGTGGAACCAATCCTCTGAGGATACCAATTGACTATAATACACACACACATATTTTCCTAAAATCTTTCACTTTTTAAAAATAAAATTATTAGTGGGCTATCATTTCCTAAGAAAAGATAATGATGCAATGGGTGCAATGAGAAAGGCAAGCTTAAAGGAATTCATTAAAACCACATAGAGAAAAATAAAGAGTTCATAAAGCTTACACTTAATGTAGAGTAGGGGGCTAGCCTTCTCCTTCACACCCCAAATTTACTTTTCAAAAAAGTTCTTATGAGAAACAAATACTTTTGGTTTTACTACTTACATCTAGATACTGTTTTACTATACTCCTCTTCACCTCTTCAGTGATTTTGGAATTAGCCATATCACTCCGCAGGAAGTCCAGTGTTTGTTTTGGATGAAAATGAACTCCTGTTTTTCGGTTTATCGCTTTATCATATACTTTTGCAGATTCAGAGGGAGAGTATTTCTGAATTTTACTGTTTTGGGAAAACAAAACCAACAATTTAAGAAGATATCTCAATCTATACAAGCAACATGTTTGGAGAAATTAAGTAGATAAGTAGTAACATTTTAATAAAATTAGTTTCTCATGTTTATTTTGTGATATACTGATAGTGATTGTAGGGCAGCTCAGTATCACCTAAATGGTTTACCTTCTACTTTTTGAACGCCCCACCTATTTATTCTCTATATAGCAGCCAGAATGATTGTTTATAAAACTGTTTCAGATTATTAGAAACTCCACTTAAAACTCTTTCCAACTCTTTGTATTGCTCCCAGACCTTACAAAGTTTTAAGTTATTTTGATCTTGAACTCCAGGTCTCACGTGATCTGCTTGCTTCAGCCTCCCAAAGTGCTAGGATTATAGGCATGAGCCACTGTGCCTGGCCAGTTATTTTGAATTAGCTGCCAATACATAATATCAAGATATTCCTCATAAAATCTGTATTTCTAGTATCTTTGAAAAAGTGGGAGCTCCAGCCATATAATACCCATTTTCTTCTGTGGCAACAAGCTATAGAAACCTAAGAGAGCTCCATTTAAATGACATGAAATAACCTATTTACATGAAACATACTCTTTCCAGTTAGCCACTGACCAGGTCCACTGTACTCTCATTAGATGTCCTCTCTTAACATATGACTCCATCATTTCTAATCTAAGGTTTCAATGAATATGAAAACCCACCAAAATTCCATAGGTAGAGGCAGAAAAAAAGATGCATTTAATGACTAATGATAAGTAAAATTACAGGGTGCTCACCACAATCAATATTTTTTCTATGTTTTACTTTATAGAGTATTTTAAAGACTATTTGCATTCTGGGTTCTGTTAGAGCTCAGCCTAGTTGATACACAACTGTTATTTCATATCTCTTTTAAATTTGTAATCTCTTTCAAAGTTAGCCTGATTCTCTAATAAGGCCTTTTTAAGGAAATCAACAAAATAAATGCTTTCATTTGTAATACATTTTCACCAAGTAAAGAAATATATTTTTTGTCCCTTGTTCAAGAGAATGGATAAATTATGGCATGTATCACATAAAAGAATACTATATAGCAACAAAAAGAAAAAAACCTCCTTTTTAAAAAAAGGAATATTTCTATTATTAAAGTAAGCATGCAATCAGAATTGAGTTTCGTGTATCTTTTTTTTTTTGAGACACGGTATTGCTCGGTCATCTGGGCTGGAGTGCAGTGGTGTCATCACTGCTCACTGGAAACTCAAACTCTGGAGCTCAAGCGATCCTCCAGACTTGGCTCCCTAAGTAGGTGGGACTACAGGCACACACTACCACGCCCGGCTAATTTTTCTATTTTTTTGTAGAGACAGGGTCTTACTCTTGCTCAGGCTGGTCTCAAACTCCTGTCCTCAAGCAATCCTTCTGCTTCACCCTCCCAAAGTGCTAGGATTACAGGCATGAGTCACTGCACCTGGCTATTTCATATTTCTTTATTATTTGAACAACGTTTTTTCTCTGACTGCTATATAGCCTTACCTATCAGAAAATCCACACAGATTCTTCAAATGTTGTTTTAACATCAGAAGCAATAAAATACCCTGGGAGACATTTGCAAATTCAATTAAAGGAGCTGAATTTTCTGGCAAACATTTCATCACTGAATTTATATCGTCTTCAGAATCAGAATCAGAATCTGAATCTACACGTTTCCGTGATTTCCGAGGCCTAGAAACTTCTTCTTCACTCTCACTTGACTCATTTTCCTTATTAGGTGACGATTTTCTTTCTTTCCTTTTGTCCTTTACCATAGACTGAAAGAGAAAATTATTCTGTTTGAGAAACAATAAAAACAAAATACTACTAACAAATATAAGCATGCTCCATTCAATGGCTTCAAAAACCTTCCTTAAACTAGTATTTTATAAACCTCTTGACTTTCTACAAATAACTAGAGATGTAATCCTTGTGGGAAAAATTAGACTCCAAGACTAAATAAAATCATATATAATACCAACTATTCCCTCCCCTGCAATCATTCCTTCCAAAAAAATCCTTCTGAACTATCATTCAAAGGGAAACTATTTTCTTATAAGGATAGTAATAAAAGATAAATTAGTTATCAAAGTATCAATTTGGTACATAGAAGCTATTATAGAGAAAAAGCAGTAATTATAACTTAAATGAGAATATAACTTAAACATCCCTAGCTTCTGTCAAACTCTGCCTTTCAAGAACTTTTCAGCAAGGTAATACACAACTTTCCTTGAATACTTAAATGGTATTTCTTTGTACCTTATGAAGATGTTAGCTCTTAGAAAGAAACAAAGTCAACTGAGGTTAAGCAAGTGCAGGGGGGAACCAAATTACCAAAGCAATTATTCAAAACATAACTGTTAGATAAAACAGGACAAACATTTACGAGTATATTCACAACAGTAATTAAGTAAAATAAGAGAATATGATGAATAAAGTTCCTGGAAAATTATTAACTTCTCAAACTTTAATGTGCTGAAATATTCTAGGAATTTTGTTAAAAATGCAGACTTTGTTTCAGCAGCTCTTGGGTGAAACCTGAGGTTCTGCAGCTCTGACAAGCTCTCAGGTGAGTCTGGTGCTGCTGGTCTGTGGTCCACACTTCAAGTAGTAAGGGTTTAGATACCTCTGTAATTCCAGCCCTTAGGGGGTATCTAAAATAATTTCCCTGATTTACTAGTTTGACAAGGCTGAGTTTTAAACACTGCAATTTTATAAAATGAGATCTACTTGTATTATCAGGAACATGAGACTACTCCATTCAATCTGTAAAGAATTTACTGAGCACTCACTATGTTAGCACTATTCCAGGGTACTTTTATAATTAAACCAATTACATTTTCTCCGAAAAACCATGACAGAAAATACATAAGATTTATAACAAGAAATTTAGTAAAGATTTTGGGCACATGATATGCCAACTCCATTATTATGCTGTTGTTGAAGGATAAAAAGACCAATTTTTTTGTTTCCTTGTAAATAAGCTATTTAATCATCTCTATCTATATATTTTCATGTATAATGTTTGGGATCTACAGCATTATAAGATTTACAGAATAGCAAGGTGCTTTTAAAATGGGGTTTAAATGGATATGTGAATGGACATGAAACACTTAAGGTTGGTAAATAAAGTGAGAAAAATAAAGAAGTGGGATGGTTTATAAATAGAACCACCCACATATGTATAAAAAGTGCATCCTAAATAATCAAGAAGTGGAATGGCTTTAGATCTTTCTGAACATAAATAAAATGGTAACCCACTTCATCTCCCAATTCAAGTACTCAAGATTTCAATAAGTTAATTTAGAAAGATTTTATATACCTGTGAAAAGAATGAAAAAAACATTGAAAATAGCATGCCTACACTTTGACAGATACATTAAGAATAGTAATGTGTGTAACTTACCTCCTTGAATGACTGTAGTAGGTTACTACCAGAAACTGAGAGTGTAATGTCTATATGATGCATTATAAACAACGGCTCTTCCTGTGTCTGGTATGGAAAACAGGCTAGATTGTCTGCTATATACAAGAGCATAGTCACTTCTGTTTTCTGTAAATTTTAAAAAAAGGTACATATGTTTAGTGGATAATCTAGAAACCCAACCAAAAAGCTTTTTTAGAAAAAAATATTACTGGGTACTTTCACCTCAGTTAATGTTAGAAAGAGACAGAAATAAAGAAAGACAAAGACAGAAAGAGAGGGGGAAGGGAGAGAAAAAGAGAGATGGGGAAGGGGAAGAGGTAGAGAGAGACAGGCACAAGAAAAACAAAGGAAGTGGAAAAGAAATGGATTTTATAAAATAACCTTATACCCATTTCAGGAGATTTTATAATGACTTACACCATGCTATACCTCAAGAGGGAGGAGATGAAATGTTTCAATGCACCCAAGTGAAATTCCTTGAAGTTTTCTTACAGAGTATATGGAATCTTTATGATAAATCCATACCAAATCAGAAAGTATACATTAGTTCATAATTATGTCACTGTGCTTCTAACAGTTTAGCCCATATGGAGATCAGTTACACACAGTTACTATTCCACCCTCAAAAATAAGTAGCAATTATAGTACTAATACACAGGTTTAAAAAAATGCAAAATTCATGTACTCATAAAATATTTGTCAGTTTTCTCTGTATATGTAATTAGAATGTCAGAGTTGCTTTGACAGTGCTACCAGGTTCACATTATAAAAACTCTGAGGTAGGTAAAATTTAAGAGAAAAATTATGGCTAGTACTAGTTGTTTGCTTGAAAGAAAAAGTAACTTAAACAGACATTCAAGCATTTCATGATAATACAGAATATAAACAGAAAGGCATTGACCATTTGTTGGTCAAGAAAAAAAAAAGCAAGAAAAAAAGAAAAAAATAGCAACCAATAAACACTCCCACCTACCATCTACCCTCTCCTACCACCCAAACATGAAACCTAACAGCAGCAGTAGCAACAACAAAAATCCCATACGACAGAGTAGAGTAAACTTCCTATTTATAATATTACTCACTCTATTTATTTTAAAATATGGATTAACATCTACATGTTAGTTGAAAAAAATGCAGACACAGAACCCTACCTCCTCTATTAGTTTTAACACTGTAATTCATATATATGTGCTTTTTTCTGATAAAACCAAACAAACCTTTTCAAAATTCTGAAATTCTTCAACTTTGGTCATAAAAGTCCTATATTGCTTTCCTTTCAAATTCAAACTTCCTAAAAGAGCAGACTGCTCCTCCCATGTCTTCCCCACTACTATTAAATTAAAATCTGCTTTTGTCCCTCACTGCTTGACTGCTTCTGTCTACCAAGTTCACCAATCATCCCTCCCTATTTTTTACTTTTTATTCTCCTTGACTTCTCAGTAGCATCTGACACTATTATCCACACTTTGCTTCCTAAAAACTTCTTCCTTAGTTTTCTCTTGTTAGGTCTATATTTCCGCCTTCTATGTCCTTCTCAAGCCAACTCCTTTTCAAACTGTCTTTAGCAACAGTCTCATTATTCTCTCAAGTGCTCAGGATAAAAATATTCCAGTTATCCCTTAACTATTCTTCTCACAGAGTCTCATTTAATTTACTCCTTCCTTATAACATTTCTCCTTTTGTACTATCCATTCTTTTTTCCCCTACTGTCATCATCATGCATCAATATTAGTATGAATACAATGCTGAGAAATTCACATTCCTGAAATGTTCTTTGGCACCTATCCTCATCATTTTATTCAAACACTTTCAATAGTTTTCCATCATTTACAGGATCCTCCATATACTAAGCCTCCATATGATCTTTCTGCCTCAGTCAAATAACATCTATTCATTATTTCCCACACATTCTTAACTTTGTATTTTTATTCACATTTTTTTTTACCTCTGCCTGGAACATTATCCTCCCTCCTACTTTATGCAGTTGTTCCCTCTCATCTAATACCTCTAGGCCTTCAGTGATTTGTTCCTCTTCTGACATGCTTTGTTGGAGATAGTCAGAAGCAAGCACTACATTATGAGAGCTAGATTTCCAGTTTAGAATTTCAAATGCTGAGATGACAGACTATCCAGTTGGTGACATACAACAAGCAGTGAAACCACACAGGAATGAAGCTCAGGAGTGAGACAAGGACTGGAGCAATAGCATCAATATAAACAATGAAGTACTCAGGATATAGTAACCTTAATCACTGTTTATTTTGTTTATTTTGTACTCTATCCCTACAACTTGAAGTAACATCCTCTGAGTGCAAGAGCACGACATGATACCATTTTGTACTCTTAGCATAGTGTCCTACACACAATGCAAGCTTAGTAATGATGATGATATGATGATGATAATGGTGATGACAAACTATACTATGAGCATTAGGTATGTTTTTTTGTTTTTTTGAGATAGTTTCTCACTCTGTTACCTGGGCTAGAATGCTGTGGCATCAGCCTAGCTCACAACAAAGCAACCTCAAACGATTCTCCTGCCTCAGTCTCCAAAGTAGCTGGGACTACAGCCACACATCACCACTTCTGGCTAATTTTTTTTCTATTTTTAGATGCCTAGGCTCATTATTTTTTCTATTTTTCTTTAGTAGAGATGGGGGTCTTGTTCTTGCACAGGCTAGTCTCAAACTCAAGTGATCCTCCCCGGCCGCAGCCTCTGAGAGTGCTAGGTGATTATAGGTGTGAGCCACCATGCCCAGCTATATTCTGGGCATTTCTGAAATAGATGTAATATTTATTTGCTAGTTCATATCTTTCGACATTTCATGTAGTACTTAAAAAGAAGAGGTCTAAAGAGTTATCTACACTCTGGTAATTATAATTTTACTTTGTTACGAAAATCTGGTGTCAAGCTAACAAGTAATTGAAATAAGAAAAAATATCTCATTCTTTTTAAAGCTGCTATACACATAGACTCATCTGTAAGTTTTATGTGGGCCAATACCATGTCTGTCTTTACTATTTTATGTCTAACCTCTTAGAACAATGGCTGACACACAGCAGGTGCCAAACAAATACCTGAGTAAAACGAATACATAAATTAAAAGGTAAACTTAAAAAAAAGAACGCTGTTTTCTTGGCTTATGGTCCTGGCCAAGGCAACTAGTCCAACAGCCAAAAGTGTTAAAACTATAATTACAGTGGTCCCCCCTTATTCATGGTTTCCCTTTCTGCAATTGCAGTTACCCATGGTCAATCATGGTCCAAAGACAGGTAAGTATAGTACAGTAAGATATTTTCAGAGAGGGAGAAAGAGAGCAAGTGAGCAAGAAAGAGATACCACATTCACATAACTTTTATTACAGTGCATTATTACAAGTGCTCTATTTTATTATTGTTAATCTCTTACTATGACTAATTTATAAAATAAACTTTATCATAGTTAAGTATATATAGAAAAAAACATAGTACAGTCATGTGTCGCTTAACAGGGTTTTTGGTCAACAGTAAACCACATATACAATGGTGGTCGCATGAGATTACAGTATCATATTTTTATTGTATATTTTCTATGTTTACCTATACAAATATTTATCACTGTGTTACAACTATCTACAGTATTCAGTACAATAACATGCCATACAGGTTTGTAACCTAGAAGCAACAGGCTATACCATGTGGCCTAGGTGTATAGTAGGCTATACCATCTAGGTTTGTATAAGTATAC
The DNA here is from genome assembly GCA_008750895.1 of Mirza zaza. Lineage (NCBI taxonomy): Eukaryota > Metazoa > Chordata > Mammalia > Primates > Cheirogaleidae > Mirza > Mirza zaza. The sequence continues at coordinate 16,066 of VSMD01015930.1, forward strand.
TCTTAACATGTTTATGCAATAATGGAATCATCTATGTATTTCTTAGAACATATTCCCATTGTTAAGCGGCACGTGACTGTATATATAGGGTTCCGTCCTATCCATGGTTTCAGGCATCCACTGGGATGGGGGGTAGCCTTAAAAACATATTCTTGAGGATAAGCAGGGACTACTGTAGACAAAAGTAGGCTCTTCATTAAGGAAGCCAAGGTGAACAACAAAAGATTTCAGCAGCCAAAAATCTACTGTTCTCTAGCAACATTTGAGTTGTATAAAAAACGAGAGAAATTCATTTTATTTATTTATTTGATAGTTTAGTGATGTATTTTATTTCAAGATAGGCTTACAGGAACTGTTATCAAAGTTCATAAGACACTCAGTATGGAAACACGATAATACTTTATTCCTCCTCATCCCCATGTAAAATTTCCTCTTCAATTTTGACTACATACCTTGTAAATAACTTACTAGATTAAGGAAACACATTTAATAAAGTCACTATCACATACTAAAATTGTAATATTTAAAAAATGGTGACTTTTAGCCATAACATTTCTAGCCCATTTATTTTCTTAAAACAATAAGTTTGTATGCTTACTGCTGTGTCATCAAAGAGGTTGAGTAAAGAAATAAGAAAAGCTCGTCTGTGTTGGCGGTTTCCACGGATCATGGAGTAAAGGTGTGAACACAAAGCACTAGAGGACTCGTCTTGTCTGAAACCCCTTACAGGATCTTTTAGGCACGTGTTGATTGCCTGTTGTACCTGGTAAGACATCTTCATACCAGCCACTGCTTTCATCTGAAATCAATAAAACCCTCATTTTTGTCAGGGAAATTAAGAGTCAAATTACAGGTATACATTGAACATTACATTCTGAGACTCACTTTAGTTTTCTTATTTAAAATAATGAAACCATAGAATGAAGTGCTGGAAGGAACATTAGAGATCATCTATTACAATCCCCTAATTTTACAGAAGAAAAATTGGAGGCCCAGCAGAATTGCTGCTGCCAAAAACACATAGTAGAGTCTAAAACCCATGCTTCCTGATTTTTAGTCCACTGTGCTTGCTGGACTGTCACCTCTAGCCCAATCTTAAGAGTTAATTTTAAACTGGAATAAACAGTTCAGGGGACAAACTTAGTTGCATGTTTAGAAGGTAAGTACTAAGCAAAATATTTTATTCTAATTATAAATATGAGCAAGACATTTACTACACCAATGGTTTACTAAAGAAAGATGTTTAAATTTAGGTTATACAATTTAAAAATACATACATGAATGAAACCAGCATATTTTTTGTCTATTTCCACAAGCTGCTGATCAGCCTTGTTCCGCATAGCAGGTTCTGGGTCTGTGCCCATAGCAATTAAATATGGCACACACTGGAAATAAAAATAAAAAATTTATGAGATATCACAGTATTAAAAGCTTTAAATGTATCTTGACATATGTCAAACTTGTATATGTGGGATATATGAATTTAACCATATAGTCTTTCCTATAAAGGCTATGTTTTACTGCTCTTTTAAAATTGATAAATCTTTAGATTTAATTTAAAAGCAAGAAAGCACCAGAACAGCAGCAAAATTAATGATATGGTAAAATTTGAAGAATTTCAATGTAAATTTAGAGTTTTTAAAAAAGTATTCCCATACAAAGAATATCTATTCAAGATTATGATACATACTAGAAATGTATAAACCAATAATTTTTCAAGTTTGACTGAATTTGCTTTGTAAAGATGATACACGGCAAATAGCAATTTGTTTTCCATACTGAAGCTAGGAAAATATAATTTTTTTTCCACAAAGTTGATTTCAGATGTGGCTTCAACGATCAGATAGTTGGTAGCAGCCATATTCATTGTACTTTTAAAGTTAAGAAATACCACTGCTATGTTAAATTGATCTGAATCAAAGAGCAGTAAGAAGGCCAGAAAAAAAACAATAATAAACACAATACAACTTTAAAATACAGACATAGCACTAAATAAAATGAATGATCATGCACTAAGTCCTGGATCAGGAAAGTCTATAAAGAATACTATTGGCTTAACTAGCAAAATCTGAAAATGGACTGTATGTTAGATAATATTGGATTGATTTAAAATTTCCTAAATTTAATAATTGTGTTATGTTTGTGCATAGTTTTATTACATCCTTGCTTTAGAAAATACATGCTGAAGGCTAGGCACAGTGGCTCATGCCTGTATTCCTAACACTCTGGGAGGCTGAGGCGGGAGGATTGCTTGAGGTCAGGTATTCGAGACCAGCCTGAGTAAGAGCAAGACATCGTCTCTATAAAAACAAACAAAAAAAATTAGCCAGGTGTGGTGGTGCATGCCTGTAGTCCTGGCTACTTGGGAGGCTGAGGCAGAAGAATCACCTGAGCCCAGGAGATTGAGGTTGCACTGCACTTTAGCCAGGCAACATAGCGAGACTGTCTTAGGGTTTGAGGGGAGAAGAAAATACATGCTTAATGTTTATCTATAATAATATTAATAATATCTGAAATATCTATAATAATATTAATAATATCTGAAACTTACTATCAAATGATTCAGAAAAAAGTAGATGTATAGAAAGAGATAATGTGGCAAAATGCTAACAAATTATGCATATATGTGAAAAATAAAAACAAATTCATTGTATCACTTTTGCAATTTCTTTATAAGTGTGAAATTTGAAAAGAAGTTAAAAAAAAAAGCAGATATAATAAAAAGCACCAATAAAGATCCCTAAGTATTTCAGAAAGGTGAGAATATCAACGTCCTGTTGTATATTATAATAAGTGATCTTGATGATGATCACCCAAGTCATAAAGAACAGGCTAAATATTCGTTAATGTGCTTTGTTTCGGGACACAAGGAAGACCATACCATATTTAAATATAAAATATTTTTTAAAAAGTTCCATGAAATATAGCTAAAATAAAAATCTTAGCGATTATAGACTTTGGTTATTTAATAAATTCACTTTTGTAGTCTATGGCACTCTCCTGACCATCAGATGGTGTTATATTAATACATCAGCACTGGCTGCCTATCTTCAGTAATATGAATATATGTCTTTATTGTACTATTTTGTTCTTATATCAATGCTGTGAAGTATAGGGTAGTTGATGTTACCTTCAACTTAAAGATAAACTGAGCTCAGATTACATAATTTACTTTTCTGTGAACTAAAACTCCACATTGTTAATCAGATTATACTCTTAAATCTGGTTAACCCTCTTGACACTATATATTGCTGGTTCTTAGGGATAAAAGTAAATATGAATTAAAACAAATCTATCACCTCTACTTAGAAAAGTAATTTGAGTACATGTTCTACCAACAGAAACTGAAAGGCTGCATAATACAGACATTATTATGAATGTATAGTATTTTGCAGTAATGATAACCTAAAAGAATGTATAAAACTTAGATTTTTAAGAGATTAGGACAAAGAAGATTAAACATTAAGAGGAATAAAGAACTACTTATTCTTTAATCACAGTGTCTTCAAATGACAACTAATCTGGCTCTGATAGTAAGTGCAGCTGCTATAAAACATGCTTACCTGAACTGGATGAATAAGACCTTGATTTAGAGTCAATGCGATGACATTTAGGGCGAAATGGCGTACACTTGACTGGGTGTGAAAAAACGCCTCAAGCACCTGTTTGAGGTAAAGTTGCATGATGGAACTACTCATCCCTGAGGAAACATCACCCATTTCTTTTAAGTCTTCCTGTTTTGCAACTTTCTTCCCTACAAAAGGAAACAAAAGATAAACGCATATCAAGAGCATGTATATTAACTTTATTAAATATTCCCAAATTAGGCCACAGCCAACCACAAAATATTATATCTAGTATTCTACCTCAATGCTTCTTAATCTTTTTTTTGTCTGTGTCAGAGACCTCTTAGAACCTGATGAGAACTATAATACCTCTCCCGCCTCAAAATATGTTAATGTTTACAGACATATAAAATTTCACAACTATTTTAGAGAGTTTAAGAATACTCTAAAGCCTAGCTATGCACCTCACCATAAGGACTCATATAATTCCTTCAACAGAAAAGGAAATTTAGATATTTGGTTTAAAGAAACAAATCTTACAGAAGCATAACTATAGCTGTACTGTGAAATTTAAAGATATATTTTCACTTACAGTCTCTATCTGCCTGCTGCATTCGTGTATCCTCTTCTTGTAGGTAGGTCTGGAGGTTTTTTAACACTTGTATTTTTAAATTTACTGAGGAGTTCTTATCAGACAAAATATTATTATATAGATTCTTTACTTCTTGCTCGAACATTAGACTTGGATGCTGAATAAAGGCAAATCCTAACGAAGAGGGGAAAAAAAATTCTTCATATATTCATATTAAAATTAAATATAACACCTAATGAAAATGTTAATAATTATATAAAGAGCTCCTAATTCCAAAAACTTAAAACTTGAAATGACTGGAAGAATATGCTGGTGGCCTTACCTAGAGAAGTATTAGAGCAGGTACTTCTTTCCCCATGAATTAAAAACAAGAAATTGCATTTCAAAGGAGAATTTCACACAAGAGGAAACTTTGAGGAGGGAGCAGGGCCTAGTGGCTAGGGGAGTGGTTTAGGAGTCAGGAGTCTTGGGTTCTATTCCTGGCTCCACCACTGACTTGTAGTGTGACCTTAGGTGAGTCACATAATCTCTTTGTGCCTCAATTCTCCATCTGTAAAATGGGGATAATAATATTTACCACCCACCTACCTCAAAGGGATGTTTTTAGGATTTAAGAAGTAATGCCTGCAAACATTTATCAGATCCCTAGCAGAAGGTGCTACATTGACATTATTTTAAAAAAATATTAAAATATATTCACACTTGATGAAACAGAATAATTCTAAAGCCAGAGCCAAAAATTTCTTCCATTTCTTTCTCATATGGCGTTATAGTAAGGCCACAATGCTGAATTCTATAACCACTGGTTAATAAACAGCAATGTAATATTATTATCCATGCCTATTTGAATATAATGGCCACTTATCTGAGAAAAAATGAAGATCTCTGATGATAGCAAGCATTATTTTTTATTTATTTATTTTGAGACAGAGTCTCTCACTCTGTTGCCTGGGCTAGAGTGCCGTGGCTTCCGCCTAGCTCACAGCAACCTCAAACTCCTGAGCTCAAGTAATCTTTCTGTCTCAGCCTTCCAAGTAGCTGTGACTACAGGCATGTGCCACCATGCCTGGCTAATTTTTCCTATATATTTTTAGTTGGCCAATTAATTTCTTTCTATTTTTAGTAGAGACAGGGTCTCGCTCTTGCTCAGGCTGGTTTCCAACTCCTGACCTTGAGTGATCCTCCCATCTCGACCTCCCAGAGTGCTAGGATTACAGGCATGAACCACCGCGCCCTGCCATAGCAAGCATTATTGATACCAAAGGACAAACTAAACTCAAGCACAGGGTGATCAGACAACTAGCCCAAGGTCACTCAGGATAACTGTGGCCCAGGCAAGATGTGTTTTATTAACTGGTATAGAGGCACTATTTCCTCAATAGCGCTCCTTCTTTAAGTTAAACTTCATTTATTTATTCTCTGAATTAGCTGTAACACTATTAGTTTTGCGGCTCCATATTACTTATGTCCTGACTGAATATTTAAAGGTACACATTGGCTTAAATGACATCTGAATTTTTACTGTATGTGCTCTAAGTAACTTTCTGAAAGGAGGAAGAATTCTTCTGGAGGAAGAATAAGGTAATAAGATTTAAATTTATTTAGATATATCATAAACAAGATTTAATGAGGTTTGGGCAACTTAGAATCTGTTATTACTCATTTTTATTCAATAGACTGTAATACAAACAACTCCCCATGCATATTAATTAAATTACAAACCTTGATAATGCTAACAAAATAAAATTTCCAAATAAGTTATTAATCTTGGCTTTACATATAGAGTCATCCCTCAGTATCTGTGGGGGATTGATTCCAGGACCTCCTGGGGATACAAAAATCTGTGAATGCTCAAGTCCCTAATATAAAATGGTGTAGTATTTGCATACAGCCTATGTACATCTTCCTGTATAGTTTATATCATCTCTGGATTACTTACAATATCCAACATAATATTAATGCTATGCTAATAGCTGTTATATTGTTCGGGTAATAATGACCAGAAGAATAATCTGTACATGGTCAGTACAGACCTAATTTTTTTTTTTCTGAATATTTTCAATCCTTGGGTACTTGAATCCACAGATGATAAACCCATGGATATGGAGGGCCAACTGTATTTGCACAAAACAAATAACAAGAACAAAAACCAAAACCCAGATGGTTCTTATATATTTTTTAAGTGCATTCAATTCAGATGCTTTAATGCTATTCTCCTCCTATTACCCCATATTCTAATTATAAGCCATACAGACCTAACCATCTACAAAACATGTTTTTATTACATCAATGCTTCCTAGAAAAATAATATAGAAAAGGTACATATCCAAACTGTTCCTTTTGGGTTCGTTACCACTTGCTTCTACATAAATAAAAGTCTGTGTAGACTGCTCAATGTTTTAACTAGAAGTGGCAGCTGCGTGTAGTGATAAAGCTTTGCAATGAAAAAGAACATTTAAAAATTATGTAAACAGGACCAGGCATGGTGGCTCATGCCTGTAATCCCAGCAGTTGGGAGGCCAAAGGAGGGAGGATCACTTGAGCTCAAGGGGTTTGAGCCCATCCTGGGCAACACAGTATGTATCTCTACAAAAAATGAAATAATTAGCCACGAGTGGTGGCATGTGCCTATAACTCTAGCTACAGGAGGCTGAGCCAGGAGAATTGCTTAAGCCTGGGACTTGAAGGTTGCATTCAGCTATGACCATGTCATTGTACTCCCATTTGGATGACAGAGTGAGACCCTGTCTCACATTTAAAAAAAAGGCTTCTTCTACATTATCTTTCTTTATCAAAATACTTTAATAAATATTAAGATACTCTGAAGTAGGGATAAGACCGTTATCTCTATATGACTATTGAAGAAACTAATGAACAGAGAAATTAAGTGATGAAATTAAGAAATTAAGTGATCCCAGGTGTTTTAACCCCTAACCCTACATGGACCAGATCCTACTGCTAGTAGAAATATATTTAAATAAATCAGCAATTAAGACTTAAAATATTTAAAAACTTGCTCCATATCTCAAACAGCTAAAAAATATAAAGAAATTTAGACTTACCTAGACCAATGATAGCTTTTGTTTGTACTTCTTCATCTGAATGTTTTGTAAAATACATCAATAGTTCAAGTACTTTATCCTTTATGTTTACCTAAGGGAGTAAAAAACACATTAAAGTATTCAAGAAGAGTAATTTAGATCAATTTTCAAGTATAAAGGAAAAAAACGACCTAAAGGCAAATAATGAGAATTTCCATATGTGAACTTTACTAAAAAATAAGTCACCAACTCCATTTATTTTAGAACAGTGGCATTTAAAGTACCAGTTTGTGGCAAAGCAGCTTTCATCAGAATGTAAATCAATGTACTGCTCCCTTCATTGGAAAACAAAAAAAAAAGTCAGCTGTTGATCTAGACAGTGTGCCTACTGTTACAAAGCTGATACAGCTTGTCATAAAAACTTCATATTTTATCATATACCATTGACTAGTTCATGGATCAGCAGCCAGTCTAAGGATCAGGCTTTGAGTAGCAATTTTCAGAATTCTAACTGAAGCAGACTATTCTAATGCTGCCTTCATCCTGGATCATTATAGTCATTTTCAGCTCACAGTTTTAGGTTTCACAGTGTTTCAAGTAATATTATAATTTTTACCTTACTGTTGCCTTTAAAATCTTCCAGATCAAAATCAAAATGTCGACATAGTGCTCCAACAGTGAAAAGAGATCTAAGAAGTGCTGGTTTGTTTGTTAGAAGTGAAGTGTTATTTGGGTCCTCTTGGTGCTGACTTTTTAATTTTGAAATGGCACCTAATAAAGAAAAGTTATATTTATAATAAACCCTTTATTTTGAAATTACTATGTTCAAATAATTACTACTAATGAATTATAATTAATTTTTACTAATTGCTCTAAGTATTAAATATGTCTACAATTATCAGGGTACTCTTTAGTGCCTAAAAGAACTAATGTAAGAAAAATATTTAAATTTTACTTTATATAACAGGCAGAAAATTTACCAATTTTTACTTATGAGGAGGTAAATTTCTTAAGTAATCATCCTGGATTCTTAAGGGAATACAAAAGATACTAGAAAATATTGCATTTGAGAGTGGATCATGAAGGACAGTCACCCCTCTTATAATTTCCTTAATTCTAGCCTTGTATCAGGTTTGTTTAAAATGAACTGGATACACTGCAGAACCTAGCAGAATAATTTGAAAGTTCAGGCACTGAACTTACCATAGTATCTATTGAAACAGGCCCACACAAATTTAAAATTTTGTGTCACTTTATTTACAACAGCCCCAAGACAGCTCACACAATGTTGTACTACCTAAAAGATACAGAAAATGTTATTATTTAGGTAAAACTTAAAGGTAAAAACACATTATTTAAAAAATTTAGCTTCCTACAAATATTTACTTAAAAATGTAATAATATATAGGAACTTAATTCTGACATAGTATTTTAGAAGTTATCATTTGCAAATTATATACAAATCAATATAGAAATAGTACACTAAATGCTTACAGTCATGCCATATTTGATGATAAGCTTCATTAGATCTTCTTCAATAGTGGCAAGGAAAGTTTCACTTGGATGCTCCATCAGTGGCACAACTAGCTCTAGGATTTTTGCAACATTGCAGATAACCATGAAATCATTTTGTGTCTATAAGAATAAAATAAGTGCTTTATGAATACCCCAAACCTGAAAAGAAACCCTATATACAGCTTTATGTATTTGTGGTGGGATATAATTTATGTAAAGTTTCATTAAAAAAAAAATCAATTAGGTAAGAGCTTTTTTTAAGGTATGGAAAAGTACTAGTCAGAGTATTATGAATCTGGATTCTAGCTCTACCACCACCATATGATCTTAAGAGTCACTTAGTCACAATGCTAACTGCTTCCTCCCCCTAAAATGCAATATAATTCAATTCTAAAAAAAGGTATTTAAATATTAAGACTATTGTACAAAGATTGGTACAGTTCTTACAGTTAATACTTTTTAAGCTGGGGTATGTTAACCCAGTAGTTCTCAACTTGGGCTGATTTTACTGCCTCTTCTCCCTGTCCAGCGGTATGTGGCAGTTTCTGGAGACATTTCTGGTTGTCAGAATGAGACTCAGGGGGTGCTACTGGCTTCTAGTGGGCAGATACCAGGGATGCTGCTGAACATCCATGTTGTCAGAACAGTCCATGAACAACAAAGAATAATCTAGTCCTAACTGTCAATCCTGCTGAGGCTGAGAAACCCCATGGTAAACTTTTTAATGACAGATAAAAATGTAGAACCTCAGATCTAGACATAAGGCTTCTTTATTTTAAATTTAAACACATTTTTCTTTGACTAAAAAAACTAAGCATGTTTATAAAAAAAAGAGGCAGAGTATTAAAAAAAAAATCAAAAAGTACCAAAGGATTTACAATAAAGTCTCTTTCCCACCCATTCTCCAGCTACCCAGGTTCATCTTGCCAAAGAGGACCAAAGTTACTAGTTTTTATTTGTGGAGTAAAGCTTCCAATGTATGGTTTTTTTTTTTTTTTTGAGACAGAGTCTCACTCTGTTGCCCAGGCTAGAGTGAGTGCCGTGGCGTCAGCCTAGCTCACAGCAACCTCAAACTCCTAGGCTCAAGCAAGCGATCCTGCTGCCTCAGCCTCCCAAGTAGCTGGGACTACAGGCATGTGCCACCATGCCCGGCTAATTTTTTCTATATGTTTTTAGTTGGCCAATTAATTTCTTTATATTTATGGTAGAGACGGGGTCTTGCTCTTGCTCAGGCTGGTTTCGAACTCCTGAGCTCAAACAATCCGCCCGCCTTGGCCTCCCAGAGAGCTAGGATTACAGGCGTGAGCCACCGCGCCCGGCCCCAATGTATGTTTTTAATCCAGTCAAGCTACCACTCTTCATTGTTAGCAATGGATTACTGACACTCATTTGGACTTCTTGAGCTTATTATCTCACAGGTTAAAAACTTCCCCACCGCACAGCCATCCTTCCTTTTAGGATCCCTAGATGATTAAAACAAAAAAGCTGAATACTTCTTTCTAAATAGCTTAGAAATCTTGTCATTTCCTGCCACCTCCCATTTTTAACTCCTTTAAGCAATGTTGAGTTTTAAAGTGGGTCTAGGGATAGAAGAGCTTTTGTTGGGTAAGGGATGAATTCATTTGAGAACCACTGCTAACATTTTACTTAAAAAAATGTAGTAGCATTTTCTGAAACTTCTTTTAACATATTGGCCTGGAAAATCAAGTAAAAGAAATATCTTAAATTTCAAAAGAAAAAGGTTTTTTTTTTTTTTT